>JALBCR010001079.1:0-159083 GCA_030710515.1 Abscondita cerata
TCATTGTACTTCGTTCAGTTACGTATTGCTTTTAATTTTTTTTATTAATAATTTGAGGAATATTGTTATTGTACTTCATAGTAGCATTATCTTCACCTAGTTGTCGCATAATATTTTGTTCTCTTAAAGACTGCAAATGTTTAATTTGTGGGGATTTTGATTTTGTCATTCCGAATTGAAAATTAAGCATTATGGATCAGATTTCTTATTTGTAAACAAAGATGTGCCATATCGAGTGTTGAGATCTACCAAGATGACACCACACACTCAAAGACAATGTCTTCATCTCGCCTCCTCTCTTTTAATTCTAAATTATACATCATTATACGTTCCATGCTCTCCATGATTTTTCAACTGATTTTTTTGACCGAAACTGTCGTCATAATTTTTAGATGTAAGGGACCCATGAGGAGAAAATTTGTCCTAAAATCTCTGAAATATTTCAATATAGTTCGATATTTCCTAGGAAGGGCGAACAAAACCAAATGAAGTTACTTGAAATACTATGTAAATAATAATCGGTGATAACATTGGTGAAAGTCTAAGTTAAAACCGACCAAATATTGACCGAATGCTAAGATTTAGTGCCCAGAAAGTATGAAATTGGCGTGATTTTACGTTAGTAAGAATTTAAATCTGATGAAAGCTGATTGAAAAGCTAATAAATTGAGTTACATTTTATATACAGGGTGTTTTCTAAAATTGATTATTAACATTAAGCTTTATGTGAGTACCTATTGCTTGCAATATATCAAAAGATGTTATAAATCATTGATAAACGTGAGTGTCATCGACATTATATAGATGATATTTACATCTGCGTATACAGTCACTTATATTATTAGTCTAAAGAATAAATAGGCGACGTTTCGCATCACAAGTGCAATTTTTCATTACATTACGGAAGTAGAGTTTGAGTAGATAAATAGAAAAATTTATCTGATTATAAAAACAATATTTGGTGAGATTATTTCTAGAACCAAAGGACATTTATTAATATAGTAAATCAATTATGATTCCAACTGTCAAATTTGACAGTACAAGACGAAGTATAGAGGAACAGAATTTTTATGCAAGATATTTTTTTATTTCTGTCTTCCGTACATCATCTACTTTTGTCCATGATTAATATCAAAGACTGAATATCAATTCTAATAAGGTAGCAAATAATCAAACCTATATTTCTTTGGCCGGAATAACATCAGAAATGGCTGTAACATTTCGAAGAGAATTTCAAGCGCAGGACATGTAAATGAGCCTTCCGAAAGAAATATAAAAACATTTTTATTTATGTCTATCTGGCTGTGTCTGTTCATTTGTCTTGGCTGATACTGAAAAGTGAGGGAATTGTAATTGAAAGGTAGATGATTTTTCCGACACATTTAAATTAGTTTCTATTTTGGAAATGTTTAGAGTTCTTGCACAGAATTTTAAAAAATACGAAATGACGCTTTTAAGATACATACTTTATTTAAATGCTTGGGGCGAAACCGAAGAGATAGGTAGTTTATTAATAAATATGTTCAACTTTCTTCTAGTAAAATTTTACTGATAAGTATTTTCATTGGCAACCCCTACCGGTATTTGTTAATACGTCAAGATATTTAAATTCAAACGTTATCAAATTGAGTAATGTACTATTACTGTAACATAAATAACAAGTATAAAATATTTAATTGAGTTGTACCAAAACTGATGTTTAGGTACTACACATCGTTAAAGAACGAGGCGCCTTCTCGTACTAAAACCATTCTTAGATTAGTAATCTTGAATAATTCTAACACCGAAGTAATAAACAAATTTTTAAATATCTATTTATTGAAAGTCAAATTCAATTTATTTTGGAGCATTTAAATTTAAATAATTAATTCGGAATTTTGTTAGTAAAATTGTTAAATTCCAGCAAAATAATACCAAATATTTAACAGCAATAAAAATGTATTAGTTACAGAGCTGATTTTGGAATCTATTTACAAAAAAATAAATTTTTACCATCAGTGTAGCTTTTTGGTGACACAAGCGACTAAAATTAATCCTGAGCGAAGCGAGAGCGAATTATTGTTCAAGAGATTAACCTACTTTAGTTCTGCGTTTTATGCTTTGTTTTATGCACTCAAGTTTTTGCTATAAATATAATTAAGACCTTTGGAAAAAAATTAAATTGATACTGAATTGCAGCTGATGAAAATTATAATTCTAATTTTACAGTTGTTTAAAATAAAAAACACACTTTTTAAAATGTTAATACAAATTAACTAAATGAATAGTGTTTGTTTAGATTGTTTTTTAAAATTAAATGAGTCCAAAATCAAATCTGCAGCTGTAAGTGATCTCTAAGTGTAATATAGTTCTGTGAACCTTGTTGCCTCATTTTTACTAAATTTTTACGCTCTTTTTTTCACTTTTTCCGACGAATTAGAGTTAGTAATGAAATAGTCGGTAAGCCGACTGGCCGAATGCCCGACTGTTCGTCCGTATGTAAACACGAAGTCTACAAAACCACTAATACGATTTTCATAAAACTTATGTAGGTGTTATCTATTTGGATTTGGGCAAAATCCGTCAATTTTCCTATTCTTGGATTATTTACAAATATTTTAAACTTAATTTTTTCTACAAATAAAAGTTTGTAATTTAATTATACATAGATTTGTTTAAATTATTTTTGATCCGTTTAAGTAATTAGTAGGATATGACAATCACTAATTATTTTAACAATCTCTCCAAGTATATTAATTAGACAAAAAAAGTTATGAAATCAACGTTGTTCTATATTACATTATGTACCGAATATTTCAATCAACTGTATAACTTTTATTTAAAATATTTTTTAACACACCTTGTTTCTGTACATTTTTTTTCAAAAAAATTCAAGACACACTTTCTATAGAATTTTATACATTTATTAGTGTTGAGGCGATGTGGAGTTTTGAGCGAAATGTTTCTTTAGTCCACTTGCAATATATAGCGTGTCCCAAATAGAGTAGGATAGTATGAGTATCTTTCTTATTATTAAAGATAGAGATTCGGTTAAATGGTGCTTTTTTGGGCATATTTTGAGGGACATTTAAATTTCCGAAAATTTCAGAATTATTGCAAAAAAACAAAAATCGACGTTTTTAAACTCAAATATATCTGTGATTATAAAAGATATGAATAAAAGTTACTTACTTCGATGAAGCACATTTAAAAATGATGTCAAAATAATATTGAAGATGATGGATTCCAAGATATTAATAGCTTTTTTGTAGTTTGTCTTTTGACACGTTTATATACCATTTGGTAGTCGTTTTATAATATTAAGATTTTGAGATTTTAATTTAAAAATGCCATGTTTACGTTCTTTTTTTTGATTTTTAATTAATTTAAACTTTAAAATTTCTTTATTCAAGGTCCATGTATAAAATTTACAGCAACAAACTGCTATATTAGTACAGTGGATAGGTCACTAAAGAATCGTTTTGCTTGCAAAAAATCGGGTAGAAGTTTTTTTTTACTTGTATATGATGGTGCCAGCATTAAAAAACCAAGTTTTCCAATTCGGCTGACCTCGGGAGAACTTTCTGTGGCCAAAAAACACGGTTTTTTACGGTTTTTTTGTGTTTTTTTAAAGATATCTTGGAGATGGTTGCTCGTAGGTGTTTAATTTTTTTTTCATCTTAAAGAGGACAAAATAATGAATAAATGTTATTATAACACTTTTTTTCCTAAACCTATGAACAAGCGCGCTACCGCGCCCAGAAGAATTGACATTTTTTCTCAAATTGGCGGAAAGTGCCTTTTACTTCCTTTTCTGCGCCGGTTACTCACATTTAACCATATGTATGTGCGACTAACTGCGCTTAATGATTTATACCAACGTTTATGCTCTTTCCCTACAACCTCTTTGTGTTGTCATCGTCTACTCTCCCCTTCTCCTACACACTCTCTCCAACCCCTCCCATCCCGCCGTAATAGTAGAACTACTTGACTGACGTAACGTATATGTGTTTATATTTAGAAACAATAAAATCGGAATCAGATTTTATTTCGTGTTTGCCCCACAATTTTCCAGTACTTGTTTAGTATAATATGAAGAAGAATAATATAATAATAATACCGTATTTAAAATAATAATATAATTGTAATAATGTAATTAAGGCGTGTGGATGGATATGGTATTGCATGATGTGAAGGTGGTGAAACGGAGCAATAATGTTGCCCTGTACTGGTGTGGTGTTGTTTCCAGTTAGTTCAGTTATGTACCCTGCACACTATTTTGACAGCCGGTTTTAGTAAATTTATTATAATGCCTAAATGAAAATGCTAAACAAATCCACATAATTTTATTTTGTTTATTTATTTCTAAAAATTATAAATAATTTCAAATATGAGTGTACCTAATGCGGATATATGCTTTATTTGTCAGCTTAGTTTAAGTGAAGGACGCACGATTATTGTTAAAGAGAGAGGCGTGAAAACTCTCCAAGAGTGCAGTGTTAAACGTCAGAATCCGGAACATCAACGTTTATTGAATAGCCTAAAACAAGTGACCTTGCACAGCGCTTGCCAGAAAACTTACACAAATGAAAATATGATTGCAGCTTTTCTTCGTCGTGGAAGTAATACTGGTGCTCAACAACCTAGTGTATCGTCATCACTTCGATCAAGGAATGAGGTTTTTAATTTTAAAGCCCAGTGCTTTTTGTGTGGAGAGGGAGCTACTGAAGACTTCGTTGCAAAACAAGAAAGACTGCCACACGCAGAAAGAAACTATATTCATCAAGTCATGAAACTCGACATGAAAAATACTATCATGGAAGCAGCGGAAAAACGTGCTGATGAATGGGCCCGGGAAATACAAGAACGAATAAAAAATGTAAATGACTTGGTAGCTGTGGAAGCCTGGTACCACCGGTTGTGTCAAAGAAAACTTTATCAGAAGCCTGGAGGTGGGAAAAAAAGAGGGCGCCGTCCTGCAACAAACATCGACGAAGCTATGGAGAACATTTGTTCTTACCTTGAACTGAACTCAGCAGAGTGTCAGTTTCCTATTGATGATTTAATGAATGCAATAGAGGGAGATTTTCGACCTGATATAAGAACAGTGAAAGCACGCCTCTACATGAAATATGGAGAAGATGTACTAATAGCTGAAACTTCAAAAAAAAGGCGGTTGTTTGTTTCCGAAAAGTTGGGTACAGAATACTCAGTGACAACTGGTATTCTAACAGAAAATCAGATCCTCAAGAAGAACGTCTGCGAGTTGTCAAAGCAGCAGCTGATATTATATTAGAAGATATACGGTCGCAAGTGTACAATACTGAAGAGTATCCTCCGTCTGATAATTTTTATCTAACGCTGACTCGGTCATTCCCGTTTCATTGAAATTATTCTTCGAATCCATCATTTTGAGGCACAAACGGGGTGCATTTGATAAATGGAAGAAGAAATGTGTCGCTTTGTCACATGCTGTTATAAGCGCAGTAAGGCCACGTTCTTTTATTTCCTCAATTTTGACAGGAATCAGTTCGTATCTGTACCGAAAGTTTGGTTCTAAACACCTCGTAAACATTCTATCTGCTGTAGGCTTCGCAGCATCTTACTCTGAAGCTTCCCTTCTTGAAACGTCATCCGTCTTGCGACCACAGAAACCAAGATTACAAGATGACGCTTTCTGTCAATATGTGTTTGATAATGCAGACTTTAATGTCAATACACTTGACGGAGCGGGAACATTCCATGCCATGGGAGGAATCATGTGTGTGACTCCTACAACTCATTGTTTCCTGACGAAAATATGGAACGCTTGCAGAAGTGTTCATCAGCTGAAATTGTCAAGCAAGCGGGAAACATTCAACTGCAAACGTTTCAAAGAACAGATCAGGGAGGTTTACAAACTATCAAAATAGAAGATTTACAGAATCTTTGCCCGGTCTCAAATGAAATTGTTCCTTTAACCACCGACATCATTTGGCTTTATGGTAAATGGTCAAACAATCACAGTGTTCCCGGATGGAATGGCTTTATGGAACAGGCGACCACTAATGAAGAATACGAACGTTCCAAGATAATGTGCTTACCTTTTATCAACTCTCCACCAAATCAGTACGATACAGTATACACTTCTCTTCTAATTGCATCAGATGAGTGTAGAAAACGCAATCAAAAGATGTGCTTCGTAACTTTTGACCAGCCGTTGTATTTAAAAGCAAGGGATATTCTTGCAAGTGGTCATCCTGACTTGAACAACGTTACTGTGCGACTGGGAGGTTTTCACCTTCTAATGTCATTTATGGGGTCAGTTGGAAAGATAATGACTGGAAGCGGCTTGAAACAACTGTTAACCGCAATTTACGCTGAAAATAGCGTTGATAAATTAATGTCTGGACATGCGTATGCACGGGCTGTCAGAGCTCATACATTAACTCATCTTGTGTTGGGTTGTCTGGTGTGGGATCTAATAGAGCTAACAGAGAGCGAACGAACTGCGATGGAAGACATGATTAATAACTTTGATCTTCCTATGATACACGCCAGTAATACCTGCTTCCAAGATATCACCAAAAAATTCGGACAAACCCTTAGTTCTCTCGAAAGCAATGGACCCACTGCTAAGTTATGGGTTCAGTATTTTCGTATGACTACACTTATCAAACAGTTCATTGAGGCAGAGCGAACTGGCAATTGGAAGCTTCATCTTGAAACTGTCCAAAAATGCTCCCTTTCTTTCACGCAGCAGGACATTTTTGTATGCTAAATGTGGTCACCTCTACCTACAGGATATGTTGAAACTAGAAGATAAAATGGATCCAACAGAATATCAAAAGTTTACAACAAAAGGATATTTTACCATACGGCGCTCCGACAAACATTGGTGTGGAATTTGGTCAGACATGACCATTGAACAAACCCTAATGAAGACAATGAAAAGCTCTGGAGGGCTTACTCATGGCAGAGGTATCACAGATAGTGTTTTAACCAAATGGACTTTGGGCATGGTGTACATGCAGAATATATGTGATGCAATTGAAGAATACTGCAACGTACAGTCTGAAACTTCAGAGCAGCACGTGGATATGAGAAGTTCACGCATTGACCGAGACAAGCATGACTCAAATAAACTACATGCCTGGCTGTCACAACATCCTCCATTCCCAAAACGGATGTGCTAATGTCGTTGAGCAGTGGAATTGTTGGAGGGCCTGACGTGAATTGCCATATGTCGCAAGAAGTGGGAACGACTGAGGTTACAAGAATAGTTAATGACGATTTTCAGAATGTAAAATTCAAGAGAAAAAATGCGGTAGTAACACTTGCAACTGTTGTCAAAGTAGGAAAACTTAAAGTCACTCCTGTTGATCCAATGACCCTTTTTCAGAGGTTATGTATTGCTAAACAGTCTGAGGAAGATTTAAAACTGTTTTTCACCTACGAACTCGCACCGTACCCTATGTCCTTGTTCTCGGAAGAAGGGATGAGGAAGGAACCAAATCATCATTTTACAACGCTTTTACCCAAATTCAGGACCAGGAATTGATCGGGGAAAATAAATGTGTTGTCGTTGATGGAGGATATCTCCTGCATAAAGTTGTTTGGCCTCGAAATTCTTCCTTTGATACAATTGTTAAGAGTTACTCTACTTATTTGAAAAGACACTACGGAGCACACATTTCAGTTGTCTTTGATGGATATCCACCTGATGCTGCTCACAGTGGCGTAAAGAGCTCAGAAAGGCATCGCCGTTTTAAGATGCATACTTCTGCTGACGTTATCTTCGATGCAGACAGCATCAATCAAGTTCCACAGGATAAATTCTTGGCGAATGACAATAATAAGAGCCGTTTAATTTCCATGCTCAAAGGGAACTTGAACTATGTGGAATTCAAGTAAACCAGGCAGAAGAGGACGCTGACGTTTTAATCGTAACTACTGCAATTTCAAAAGCTCAGGAGTTCGAAAGCGTATCAATAGTTGGGAAGATATAGATCTTCTTGTACTGATGACAGGAATAGGACAAAATCATAAAAACATATTTTCCGTAAACCTGGAAGAGGGAATGTAGCTGATTTATTATTCTCATCTACTTCATTCAAGTACGACGTTGAGAACATTCTTTTCATCCATGCGATTAGCGGGTGCGATACCACATCCTCTCTCTTTGGCCAAGGAAAGATGAAAATGTGTTCTATTTTTGAGAAATTATCAGAGATAAGGGAAGTGGTTCAAGTGTTCAACAAACCAGACGCCAGCAAAGAAGAAGTAGCCATGGCAGGAGAGAAGTTTATTATGGTATTGTATGGTGGTGCCATTGGCACCGACCAAACACTGGACACACTACGGTATCAGCTATTTGCAAAATCGGCAACGAAGAGTAAATTTGATCTCTCTAGACTACCACCAACACGAGACGCAGCGCGATATCATTCACTACGATGTTACTACCAAGTACAAACTTGGTTGGGAAATGTGAAAAATCCAGAAGAATGGGGATGGATACGCAGCAGTCACGGTCTCAGGCCTATTGAGACGAGTATAGACCCAGCGCCTGAGTCGCTACTTAAAGTAATTTCCTGTTCTTGCAAGAAGGGTTGTAGCGGATCATGTACCTGCCGAAAGGCAGGCTTGAAATGTTCAACAATTTGTAAAAATTGCAGTGGTATTACTTGTGAAAATGTGCCTGAAATTCCTCCCGCTGAGGAAGAAGATGAAGAAGATGATGAAAAATTTCACATGATAGAGAAAATTTAAGCCGATGGAGATGATTCAGATGCAACCGGTGGAGGGATTACAGTACGGGGGTGTACAGAGAATCATAGAGAAAAAATTTAATAAGAAATAGCTTCTTCTCGGCGCGGTAGGGCGCTTGTTCATAAGTTTAGGAAAAAAAGAGTTATAATAAAATTTATTCATTATTTTGTCCTCTTTAAGATGAAATAAAAAAATAAACACCTAAGAGCAACCAGCTCTGAGATATCTTGAAAAAAACACAAAAAAAACGTAAAAAACCGTGTTTTTTGGCCACAGAAAGTTCTCCCGAGGTCAGCCGAATTGGAAAACTTGGTTTTTTAATGCTGGCACCATCATATACAAGTAAAAAAACTTCTACAGGATTTTTTGCAAGGTAACATGAACTTAATGACTGAACTATATGGAAGTGGCTGGAAAAAAGCTAAAGACGGTCAGTGATTCTGAATTTTTTGTATCTACCTGGAGTAGGCATTGTGTTCAGAAATTTGGGGGTTTGATTTTATTACAATTTTCTTTACTAATTTTTACTGTCTCAGATTTTAATGAAAAAAGGTGATAAAGAAAATCAACATCTCTTATCTTCTATCTCTTAAGTAGTACCATTGTAGTACCTACTCATGTACCGGGTCCTGCATTAGTGAGTCGATCTCTTCTAGCGGATAGCACTTTGGAGATAGGTAAACAAAGTTTAAACTGAACGTATTGGTTTAAAGAAATCAACTTTGTAAAATTATTTTTATGGAATTGCAAAAAACATGGTTTTTTATAATGGAACACCCTGTATCTTTTAAGATGTTCTGGCGTAGCTTCTCACTCTCTACATTGTGTTTTAATTATTTTTGATTCTCTGTCAGTGTTGCCAACTTATAACTGTTTTTCTGAAAAAATCAATAAACAGGCTTTACTTTGAAAAATCACAGCGACTTTGTTTTGTAAATTTAATAAACAAATTTTAACAGCGACGTTAGACCAAATGAAGTGCAACATTTTAATAGTTAGACATTTAAATTTTGTGTTACAGGGTCTTTGCAAAAAACATGCCAATTTTTCATAATATAAAGGGCAAAAGTCATTTTTTCAAATGAAATAAAGAGTTGTTTTATTTCGCTATAAGGTAGCATTTTTTTTCTTCTTTAATTTTTACTAAAGGTATCCTATAGCTGAACCCCATAGTTTTGGAGATATTTAATTTTAATTACATTATTATGCACCCAAGAGAGTGCATTACTTTGGGTTTGGATAACTTAAGGATTTTTTATTAATTACTTATTTACCTAACAAAGTAATTGAATACATTAAAAAACTGTAAAAAGAAAAAAATTGAAGAAATGACTACAACAAATGGTCCAAATGTCTTTCATTTTCATTGAAGCACCAACTGATTTGCTGCTGAAAAGACATTTCCACTCTCTTCAACATTTGAGGTGAAAAGCTTGCAAACAAGTCTACTATTCTTTTACATATCCTTATAAAAAGTCTAGTTTCGTCAGATCAAGTCATCTAGCCGGTAACATGGTAGGTCTATTCCTGCCAATTCAGTGATTCGAAAGATTTCATCAAGATATGTCCTTGCAAAGAATGTGAAGAAGCGATATTTTTTTGGACGCCGGCATGTGGCATCTACTAGTATGCAATTTATTTTCCACTAACGGCCTTCTTCGGTGTAAAAATATAATACAATAACTGTCGCGAAACTTATTGTAATTAAAATTGTTTTTTTCTTTTAACTATTAAATATCTCACAAATTACAGTGTTTAGGGCATAGGACACTTTCAGTAAAAATCAAAGAGAAGAAAAATGCTATCTTACAGCAAAATAAAACAAATGTCATTTTATTTGAAAAAGTGAGTAATGACCTATTGAGTTTTAAGAAATTTGCTTTTTTAGAACACCCCGTAGCACAAAATCTAAATTTCTAATTATTACAATATTGACCTTTATTGGCACTACCGTCGGTGCTAAAATTAGTTTATTAAATTTTCAAAAAAAAGTCGCTATGATTTTTTAAAGTAAAGCCTGTTCAGCGAAAATTTTCAGAAAAACAATTATAAGTTGGCAACACTGGCAGCAAATCAAAAATAGTTAAATGGCTATGTAGAGGTTAAGAAATTACCCTAGAACACCTTGAAAGATACAGGGTGTTCCATTAAAAAAACATATTTTTTGGCATCCCGTAAAAATGGCACACCCTGTATCGTTAAATATAATTTTAAGAAGTAATATTTTTAAACCAATAATGTTTAGTATAAACTTTTTACTTATCTTCAATGGGCTAGCCGCTAGGAAAGAACGACGTACTAATGCAGGACCCTGTATATAATTAAAGGATCAGCTTTGATTTTTTTATAAATTACATGTTACAAAAATGATTTTGACATAATCTGAATATACAGGGGTTTCATTAATCAGTACAGAAAATGAAACTGGAGATTCCTTGCAAAATTTAAAGGGGGTTTAACATAAAAAAAATTTCCTTAAAGCCTCCCTGAAGAGTTAAAGATGTGTAAAATATTCACATTAATCGATTTTTTTCTGAAATGACTTGAAATAAAAAAAGAAATCTAAACATTCAAATACTACTACCAAAGAAGCCTCCATAATTTCATAATTTTATTCACCCTTGTTCTCTGCAAGGGGGTGAGTCTTACTACCCCTTAGAGTTTTTTACCAGAACTTTTAACTAATTTTTTTTTCAATTTTAAAATTCAGATTTTGGAGGGCCAATTCAATTAAAAACTTTTTGTCTCTTAAAAATTTCACGTAAACTCAATACTTTTTCACCAAAAAATAAATTAAGCGAACTTGCAGAATTTTAATTAGTAAGTTGCGTATGCAAGTTTGACATAAATAACAATATTATTATTAACTATCATTTTTAATTTAAATTAACAATATTATTTCAGAGAGTGTTCAAAATGGGCACCATTTTCTTGAATACAGGCTCTTATTCTTTTGAACAAATTTCCGTTAACACTACCTAGCATTGCTACAGATTGTCTAACTCTTCTAGGGGAGGCTTTAGAGGAAATTTTTTTATGTTAAAACCCCTTTAAATTTTGCAAGGAATCTGCAGTTTCATTTTCTGTACTGATTAATGAAACACCCTGTATAGGTGAGCTACCAAAACTTATTCGCCGGCTTTTTTTTTCTACGGTCTGCTTCAAACTATCTAAAAACTTTTATCTTAATGTAACAGTAACATGCATGGGGTTGAAGGTATAACAATTTTTTCCTTTTATTTTATTTCGTATGAAAATAATGTAGTATGTGAGCAACATTTTTATTTGTGGAGATAAGTGGAGATATTATGATAAAAACTAAGAATCGAAGTGTCGTGGTAGTGTGTTACTAATTATTAATATTAGTATTACTGTCAATTTCAAGATAAAAAGTTTGCTTTACTGATGAAATTCTAGGAAAATAATTTTTTCCCGAAAACATCTATGTATAAATATGGTAAATGTGCTGCACTAATTTATTTATTTATTACACATCTATGTATTAATTGAGAATTTGTATTTACAACTTCCTAATGTATATATTTCTTCACTACATGAAGTTAGTCACCTTTCGTGGTTACGACTATACATTTTTTTATACATCACCAAATAAATAAATTATTAATTACATTTTTTATAACCTACCGTATTACTATTATTATTTCAAGGGCAAATCAACATTAATTATTCTAAACCATTTTCTAATTTACCATTGACATATTTTTATATGGTTGGAGAAGCATATCTTCGCAGTAGTTGACCACAAATTGACGTTTTATTACATACATAAACAACATTTATCTTGCGATTGTGGGAATTGCAAAAGAAATTTTTAGTTTTCATTGCATTTCCTACTAACCAAGATTTTTTTTAACTTATGACAGATCTGATAATAAATTTGACTTAAGAATGACTTTTAATTAAAATCAAAATTTTTGAAAGAACTTAACTAGTTCAGGTGTTACCAAAATATATGTAGCTGCCTTCTTCTATTTAATTTTAATTTTGAATTTATTTTACAACAATGAATTAATATACCTACATATTTATAATATATTTGAACTGACGTGTTTTGTAATCATTAATTTATTTAAAAATAAATGAGTTATTAGTAAAGCGACTATAAATAAAATACAATGTTGAAAAGTATTATGAATTATGTAAGAAATAAAAAAGAATTTAAAGAAAACAATTCTTGATTCGAAATGCGCATTATTAATATCAACAAGTTGTTTTATAAGCGTGTAAAGTATAAACAAGAGGTTTGGCCTTCTATAGGTGGTCAGCAGTGGCGTAACACTTGTTAGATTTCCACTTGGACTTTAACTTCGTTTGCAGTTGTCGTACCTATATCGTTACATTAACGATTAGTTTTAATAAATATCTTCCGCTATCTTAAGTTTGCATTTGTGCAAATAATTGTTGATCATAGAAGGGTATTTTTCACGTGTAGTCGCGCCTCTGGTGGCAATGAAGAGTAAACATAAAAAAAAACAAATACATTCCAGGAAATCACTTATCATTCAATAACGATTATCATATCATTAATTCGAAATTGTTAATATTTAGATGGTACTTATTTATTTTTAGTTGATCAATCGCTATATTAGCTTTATGTAGATGATTGGCTAAATTTTCAATAAAATAATAATCTGGTATTATTAATTAAAATAAATAACTTGACGTCAATTATGGTTTTAATTACATGGATATTGCATTTCTGATTTATTTATTGACTAGCAATTATAAAACTATTGAAACTTTGCTTCCATAACTTGTCAGGTGGCCAGGTGGGAATGCTGCTGCCGCTTATTATTTATTTAATAAATTCAATTTATTCCATTTTATTTGTTTGCGTTTTGTAAAGACCCATTGAAAACAAAACAAATCGATTACAATGCAGACAAATACAATCACACTCAACTTTTTATTGTTGTTCTTGAATTAAATTTTATACTTTACTACAATTGTAAGATGTAGAATGAGAAATTGCACATTACATGCATTTTACGACTACTTGTTACTGTACTCAAAAATTTAATAACAAAAAATTGGTGTAAATTCGTTTACCTATGGGTGTGCGTGTGTGTTCTACTTTTTGGAGTGTTTTGATTTATGACTGGTGCGCGCCGCTACTGTTCCTTTATTTAAAAAAAAAACATTGATTCTAATTGACTGAAATAGATTTTCAATTGAGGAGATTTTAAAATTCATTACACGAGTAATCAAATCAAATTTAAATCGAAATCATAAAATTAATAAAGTAATAATTGATTAATCAATCTATATCATTTGAATTTATTCGCCAAGTAATTGGATTAAATAGAAGTATGTTTTTCAAACTAGATCGTATTACTTTATGTAATTTAGTAGAAATTTTAATAAAGTCAAGTTAATGTTAATCTTTTGATTTCCGCCTTAAAGCGTTGATATGTGTATTTTCAGTATTAAGTTTATTTACTTTTTTATAACTTATCATTATCATTTTAATCATCGCATTTATGCTTAGGGATCTCGGCAACCCTAAAAATATGTCTTCTTTTTTTATTTTCTGTAAATACTTTGCGAAATTACTTTTGACATTTACTATTTGACAGCACAATCACACAGCGACACTCATTTTCATTTAATAACACACAGTCATGGTTATGTTGATCAAAATTTGGACCAGATGAAGTGCTTGATTTTACAGAATTTTACAGAAGAAATTTGAAAAAAAAGAACATCCTTTTCATTATCTTTATTTCAATATCAGAAAAATAATTATTTTGAATTGATATTAAACATGATGACCACCATGACTTTCGAAGCAAGTTCACTATAAGCAACAAATACATTCCAATCTAATTTTTTAAGGTCTTCAATATTTTGGTAAACAGACAGAAATAATGGAACTGCCTTGCGGCACTAGTTATTTGAACCTATCTAACTTACAGGTAAAACTCCATTAAAGTTATTCTGTCACCACTAAACAGTTGTAGTAAGAGAATATTTTCCAATAATACTGATATTATGAACTATGGATGTTTATCACCCCAATATAATCCAGACATATTGGAACAAAAATAATTAATCGATGAAAAGGTAAATTTTGATAGTATTGTTGAACACGTTTAATATCCTGAACTTTATCGGCCCGGTTAAGTCTACCATTTTGGGATAAGTGTTTCAAATTAGTATTTCCTTATCATGCAAATAAATTTTTTTTCCAACAATACTTGAAGCTTCAAACAAACGTTGGACCAACAAAGTGTACGCATCAGTAACACTACGTTCAGTATTTATCACCCTACATATATGTTCCAGTCAAGTTGGCAAAAAATGTATTTCGAAATTCGCCGAGACACGTCAATTTTAGTTCTTGAGGAGCCTTTTGAAAGTCAAGCCAACTCGATATGTTCATCCCCCTAATGCCTAGCCACCCCAACTTTAAAATTTCAAATGAGACTACCCCATTTGTGGCACATCATTTTAAAAACCCTTTTCATTGCAAATACAATGACACTTCGTTTTTATAAATCGGTTAAGATTTGACTGAATTATTGGTACAAACGAAAAGTTGACAAACCCAAATACTCGCCACTAAACAGTTTTTATCGGCTACACACGACCACATTACTTACATATTTTTATTGAAATGTCTATCAGTTTACAAATAAAGTCAGAAATGAAAGAAAAAAGCTGAAGCAAATAATAGTCAGATTTATTTGATGAATTGCTCAAAATGACCCCCGTTAGCTTGCAAACAATAATACAGTCTGTTTTCAAATTCTTTTCGAACATTATTGAAGACATCCGCAGTTATTAATTGGCATTCTTCTACAATTCTCTGACGTAACACTTGTAATGTTTCAGGCTGCGTGGCGTACACTCGTGATTTTAAATGGCCCCACAAAAAAAAGTCTAAAGGGGATAGATCCGGAGATCTTGGTGGCCATTCGACGGGACCTCTTCTGCCAATCCAATGTCCCGGGAAATGGTTATTCAGAAATTGTCGCACAGCCACAGTATAATGCGGGGGCGCACCATCTTGTTGGAAGGTTATTTCATTTTCTAGTAAATTGTCGTCACTTTCTAAAATCTCTGTTATCCTAGGATCAATTGTATCTTCTAATAATTCTAGATAAATGTTTCCATTGAGATTACCTTGAATGAAAAATGGTCCAACAATATGGTCGCCCAAAATTCCAGCCCAAACATTTAATTTTTGAGGAGTCTAAGTATGAAATTCCCTAATTAAATGAGGGTTAACATCACTCGAATAACGACAATTGTGTCTATTTACTTCGCCATTCAACATAAATGTGCATTCGTCGGAAAAACATGTATTGTAGAGAAGATTTGGATTCTGTAGAAGTTGTTCACTAAAGTATTCGCAAAATTCGTTACGGCGATCAAAGTCATCTTCATGTAACTCTTGAACCAGCATCATCTTAAATGGATGAAACTTGTATTTTTCAAAATTCGATGAACACTGGAACGGGATACGCCGGAAGCTTGAGATACAGTTGTAATCGATTGCTTATTGTTCATCTGTACATGACCCAAAACTGCCACTTCAAGTGCTTCATTTCGAACTGGACCAATTACTTCACGTTTCTTGTTTAAAAGCGAACCCGTTGCAACGAACTTGTCAATCAGTTGTTTAACGTACTGGGGGCTTACATTTTTTCAGGAATGATTTGCGTTAAAAATTCGTTCTGTAGCTTTAGCGCAATCATTATTTCGATAATAAATTGCAACAATTTCTACTCTTTCCGCGACTAAATAAACCATTTTTAAAACACGTTAAAACTTTCAAGATCAAGCTGAAATTAACGATTTTTGGTCACAAGCAAAAACGGCGACTTTTTGTGACAGTGTTTTGTTATTCAGAGAAGATCTGATTTTCTATAGACTTATTATAAACAAAAAAACAATTAGTATCTGACTTATTATTTGCTTCAGCTTTTTGTCCTCTTTCTGATTTTTATTGTGAACTGATAGACACATCAACAAAAATAGGTAAATGTGGTCGTGTGTAGTCGATAAAAAACTTATGAGTGGCGAGTATTCCCGTAGAAATTACTACGCATAAGTTGGTTTGTCAACTATTCGTTTGTACCAATAATTCAGTCAAATCTCAACCGATTTCTAAACACAAAGTGTCATTGTATTTGCAATGAAAAGGGTTTTAAAATGATATGCCACAAGTGGGATAATCTCGTTTGAAATTTTAAAGTTGGGGTTACTAGGCATTAGGGGGATGAACATTTCGAGTTGGCTTGACTGTCAAAAAGGCTCCCTTAAGAACAAAAATCAATGTGTCTCGGCGAATTTTGAAAGTTTTCACGTTATAGGGGGTCAAGTTTTCGTTGGGATACCCTGTATAATTAAGCATTAGAAATCCTGAACTTTATTAGCTAAATTTACTATTTTGAAAAAAAAGTGTCACATTGTATAAAAAGGTTCAACTTGTATTAAGAACACCGTCTTTCTTTGCACTCAGAACACTTGCACAGTTCCCCCTTTGAATAGCCAAACTTAATTTCTGAATCAGATGTAGTCTTGAACGTGACTTGAAACATCCTAGCACCTAGTTCATTAATTAATCCGATAGCTTCCAATCTAAAATCACCAAGAGTTTTGACACCAAGGGTACGAAATGATTACTAAACAATTACATCTAAACTTGTTGAACTAAACCATTGTATCTTGTAAACTTGCTTTTCGCCTTGATATTGGCTTTGGTTGCTGCATTTGTACGATGCTGCAATGTTGGATGGGGCTATCAGAACCGATATCATCCCACTAAGTTTTGTTCTTTACGCCAAAGAATAAGAGTTACGTCATCTGGCCTCTTTTCATCAGACCGGAGTAAACCACTGGTTCTAATATTGAAGGAATCTTGGCAAGATAACGCTTTTTGTATGATTTAGTTTAACTCTTGATGGCGAAGGATTCTACCAGCATTTTTCATACATGACAATCCGTGTATTCCAAACTTGTCAACTTGCTCATTTTCATTATTGTATTGTGATGTAAGTGATATGTATGGTGCCCTTGAAGATCAGTATAAACCTGAAAAAATTAAATATTTAAGGTGATCAGTATAACAAGCAAAACATGTTGTTCCCGAGAATCACCACTTTCGTTTCCGGACCTGGTCCCGGACCCGGACAATAAGAAAAAAAATTATAACCACCAAATAAAAAAGACAATGAGGAAAGTTGGGCTTGAGTTGTACTAAAGTTCAAGTTAAGAATTGTAAGTAGCTCTTCTGTAATTGAAGCATCCAAAGAATTACTGATATCGTCAAATCTGTGCAAATTAAATACGTCAATCTTGGAATTTCCAGAGCCTTCTTAAAAAAGTCAAATGACGATTCAAACCCTTAACTTTCGTCAAAAGTCTCATCAAATTTTTCGTGCTTCTTAAAAATGTATGTTGTAGCCGAATTAACTAGAGATGCTTCTAGGAGAGAGATTTCATCCTTAACAATAGTAATTTCAGGGGAAATATGAATAAAGGGATCCTTAACAGCAAGATCAGTATCTCCACAAAAATATAGCTGGTACTTATTCGAATTAACTTCCAGACCAATCTTACGGAATTTATCTATTAAAGTCTGAAATTCCTTGAGCACAATATTAGATTCACCAGCCTACCATCTTCAAGATACCAATGATTTTGCTCCGTTAATAGTGACGTAATAATATTTTAAAGACCTAGGCTAAAAAAAGGATCACCTTGCATTGTCGGTCCATTGTGTTAAACACATTATGAAAGTTTATCTTTAGGTCGACTTTCTCAGTTCTTTCGTTAAGATCATAATAAGTCCTCGCTGCATGCACTGCTGCTTCACATTCCGCTGTTGCAGACGAAAGAAATTTCTTAGTTTATCATGATATTCCGTACAGACTAATTTAGCCTTCTTTGATAAGGCACAATGTAAAACTCCCTAAAGTACGGGAGAGATGGCAGGAAGTCTCCAGAAAGGAGTAAATTTGTCAGTCTGATAAGGTCTGCCAATAATTTAATGCCCGAAGCTCCGGCGTCTTTGTAAGTCATGTCCTTCAAATGACATGGTCGAATTTTGCCAAGTATTCCAGCTGACCAGTTTTTGTATGAGGAAGAACAACTCAAAACGTCTAAAATTGATATATTAAAAACTTTAATACTGTGGGGTCTATCTTTGGAGGTGGCTCATTACGATGCTTTTTCTGAAGCTGGTTATATGTTTTCTTGTCTATTTTAGCTATTCCATCTGTAGTGCATAAAAGATTAATCGCTCCTCTTACGTCGCCAATGTTAAGCTTTGATTCAACTCTCTCCTTTAAAGTTAAATCTAATTTGTAGAAATGAGTTTCATTTGCTAATGTTACCTCCCTACAGTTGGTTTTGATTATAGAGGATATGCTTTCTTCTACTAGTTCCTTCAACGAGTTATAATCATTATTTAAAATTCAGTTCTCTATAATACGTTTGAATGACTGCCGTCGAACATATCGGGCGCTCTTCTAAATGCGCTTACGATTTGAATTGATGCCCTTAGTTGGCCCAATTGACTTGCTAGAGTTCGAACTAGAAAAATCAAATCATCATGAGGAGAACAAAAGTCATGGTTTTTACGTTTCAAGCCGATGGGTATGTTTAAACCGTGTAAGTTTGCGTTATCATCCTTATCGCAGTATGGGCATATCACTTTTTTAGAATCTTGAGAGTTCATAGCTTCTTTGATATGTCAGCAAATAGTGAGGTTACGAAGATGCTCCACCCAAACAAAAACAGTGAGGACAGCCACACCAAAATATTTCTTATGCTTAGCTCTTTAACGGATTTTTGTGTCTAAAATACAGTTTCGAATTATTGTTTCTAATGACATAACATTTTTTTAAGTAGTTATTCTACAGTAGGGACAAAATTTAAAATTATTCCAATTTTCAGGGCATACTTCGATACTTTTCATAATCGAAAATAATTAATTATTATTAGTGATTTTTTCATAAATTTCAAAATTTTATAAAATATATTTATTAGTAACAAAACTAAGAACACGGTATCTTTTTTGACTCAGGAAAAAAATATTAAATACAACACAACTTTGACAAATTAGCTACTATTTATATTGCTACTAAATTTCTAGAATACTTAGCCAAATTACTAATTCTAAAATACACTTAAAATTTGAATGGAATAAAATTGGTCGACTGTTATAATACTGACCAATATTGTCTGTGATTATTTTTCGGCAATTTTGAGCACAATTTACTTAAGAATACGGATCTACTTTCTTCAAATAATACGGGATATTGTTTTTCATAATGTTTACGGTGTCTTTTTTTAACATTGGTTTTTCAAAAAACCATTAATCAATTTACATTTAAATGCTGGACAGTTACAAAACATAGCAATATAAAACCCTTCATATTAAAAAAAAGCCGTCTCCTTGAGATGTATGCATAAAATAATTTCAGACAATAAATAAATAAATGTTTGCGACATACGCATACTCTTTAGCTTGCAAGCAATCCTCCGATGTTTATTAAAAAATAAAATTATTACATCACCCTACATATGCAATTTATTTGATTTGCATACGACGCACATAAGTGCTATAGGTACGTAAACGAATTATAAATAAATAATTAACCTAATAATTCGCAACCCTGACTTAATTGGGTTAAGAAATAACTATTTATTGAATGATTTGAAACGTTAATAAGAGTAGCGCGATGAAAAAACACTTTGGTCATCAACCAATCGATAATTTTTCCATCATAAAAACAAATTTATTTTTTAATATCTATTTAGACCACTTTACATTATCGTTTTCAATAACTTCAATTCTTAACCCAAATTTTTTTAAATGACTGGACTTAACTGTTCTTGCATTACGAAACTAATCTGAGTTACAGTACTAGCCTAGTTTTTTCTCTATCTGTAAGTAAAAATCGGAATCCATTTAGATAATTTAAATTACTATGTACCTAGTATGTGTTGTTGGCGCGTGGCAGGTAACTAGCTGAACTTATGATTAGAGGTAAACGTACCAGTAGCCGGAATAAAGTATTTTAAACAACTTTTAATTGAATCATGTTTTTTACAACTTTAACTATTTACAAACATAACTGAAATGTGTGTCTTACGACATCTTAGTTTGTACTATTTACAAATATTTTTGTTGATTAATCTTCAGAATATAAAACAAGTGATTCGTAACTCCACATTCTATCGACAGTTTTTATTGAAGAAAAAATGTGGATAAAACATATTTGGAAAATGTTCTTAAAAAATTGAAAAGTTTCCACAACCTAATAAAATTTCCAGTATGATAAGAAATCTCTAAATACCAAATTTCATCAAAATTAGTTCAACGGTTTTTTAAATATCGTATGACAGAACTGTCCATCTTACACACCGTATTCAACCGATTATTTTGACACCCAATACAAGATGTGTAGTAAATATTGTTGATTTTACTGTCTTAATTACTTTTAAGATTAACAGCAATTTATCCTAATTCAAAATTGCTAAACCTAATTATACGTCAATAATACTTCTAGGTTATCCGTGGGCTAATTTATATCAAAAATTATTACCTTATACGACTGTATGCGATGGTTTTTTAGCTCAGATTTTTAAATAATAAATAGGCCGTTTTTGAAGCTATCTTACACTTAAAAAAAACGCTCGAACAGGTCACATATCGAAATCTTAAATGGCATGATGGGTCGATAGGTACCTTATATGAAAGCCTTTTCAATTGTCTATACAGCTACATGCATCTTATTTCGGTCAGGGGGCCCCAAGAGCTTCCGGCAGTCCTATTTTTAAAAATAAAAAAACATACTGCAATACGGCCGAGAATGCTAATTCATGTTTACAAGGAACATTCATTAACGATAAAATTTGCTCTGACAAATTAACAGCCCCCATCTCGAAAATCTCAATTTACAAGGCGGGTCAAGTGACACCTCATATGAAAGGTATTGTAATTCTCTATTCAACCAAATACATTTTATTCCGAGAAGGGGCCATACGGGGGTCCAAGGGCTTCTTTTTTCTAAAAAAACAATAGAAAATATAAAATGCTGAATTAGTTGGTAAGATCAATTCAAGTTTGAAGTGGACCTATCGTATTGATGAAATTTCTCTGTAGATGCTAACAGGGGCCTCCTTCTCTGAATGAAATGTATTTGGTTGAATAGAAAATTACAATACCTTTCACATGAGGTGTCACTTGACCCGCTGGGTAAATTGAGATTTTCGAGATGGAACTGCCGGGACGCAAATTTAAAAAAACCGTTAAAAAACGTCCCTTGCAAACATGAATTGGCATTTTCGGCTATATTGCAGTATTTTCTGACTTTTTTATCTTTAAAAATAGCGCTCCCGGGTACCCTTGGGATCCCCTGACTGAAATAAGATGCATGTAGCTGTATAGAGAATTGAAAGAGTTTTCGTATAAGGTACCTGTGACCTATCATGCCATTTAAGATTTTTGAGATGGGGGCTGCCGGGGCTTCCCTGTTGATATTTCGGGATGAACTTTGTTTTCGGAAGATGTCCCCCATCAAACAAAAATTTATCTGAGGGGTGTTTTTTAAAGTGTTAGATAGCTCAAAAAACGGTGTGTTTTGTTTTCCGTGAGCCACAATGTATTTAAAATTTAAATAACTTAAATAAGAATAATAATAATGTTAAAGAAGGAAAACGACAACAAAGAAGTCAGTGAACAAGACCAAGAAGAGAATGATCACTTAAAGACCACATTAATCGATCCATCACTATTAGTACAAAATCCTACAGAGGAATTGCTTGCAACCAACAAAAAATCCTACACAAGATACATATTCAAATCAGATACGACAAAACATACAAGAAGCCAAAACAACGATAACAAAATTCAAAGAACACCATTAAAAAAATCAATGATAACAACAAAAGCAGCACATTGATTAAAGTAGGAAACGCAACAAGCATGCAAATCATCGAAGAAAATCCGCACAGATACAAAACACTAACCAATCTCAACAAGCTACTCTGTACAATCCAGAACACTCTGAACCCTCCTACAGATTAAAAAAGAAGAAAGCACTTGACGAAAAATACAAAACCAGAAACGAGATCAGACCAGAATAATGGAACAACTAAAGTAGAAGCTATCAGCCAAGGCCTAATCGCATGAAAAGATACTTCAACGGAGCTCGCAATTCAACGACAACAAAACATTCGCAAAAGGCGCTGGAAAGTAACAATGTATTGGGAGAAAAACAAAAAATCAAAACAATATCAACAAAAGAAGAAATCCAACAGTACTGGACAAACGTATGGGAAACAAGTACAACATAACAAAAATGCAGAATGGATGCAAGAAGTATACGAGAAAACAACACAAATAGAGCGAATGAAACGGTACGATATAAAAATAAAGGAAACACAAGCTGCACTAACAACAACAGAAAACTGGAAAGCGCCAGGACCAGATGTGCATCCCTAATTTCTGGATGATGAAACTAACAGACATATACGTACACCTCAAAAACGCATTCAACGCGCTACTGAACGAGAGACAAAAAACGTATCTAATCCCTAACAATGAAACACTGCCAAAGTTAAAATTAACAGACCCATAACATAACAGCCTGAATACTGGATACAAAACCTTAACAAAAATAATATCAGATGTGTGTAACTTCTGAAAGAAAATCAACTGTTTTTCGAAGAACAGAAAAGATTCGTGAAAATTATATACGGTTGTAAAGACTAGCTTTTGACAAGCTAAACAATATACAAATATTGCTGAACCTTTAGGAAGAACCTCTTATTAGCATTGATCGACTTCAGAAAAGCGTACTATAAAATCCAGGACAGTTGGCTAATAAAAGCACTCAACATCTACAGAGCAACCTCAACACTACTCTAGTTCCTAACTAAAGCAATGACCACATGGAACACAGACCTCAACTTCATATCTAACATCAGTCAAACGTTAAAGATAAAAACGGTACATACCAAGGAGATTCTCTAACACCACTGATGTTCTGCATAGTCTTGTTCCCCCTGAGTGCTATGTTGAGAAAATTTAGGATTTACAAGTACAAACAGACAGATTCATCCAAGCCAACAAGCCAGACCTCATCCTGAAAAAGAAAAAACAAAAACATCACCCAGAAGGAAGCAGAAAAATACCTCAAATACTTGCAGATCGAAATTCAAAGACTTTAGAACATGAAAGCCAAAATAATAACATAGTAATCGGAACTATAAAAAGACAAGTAAAGCTATCAAAAAGCTGCCTGGAAAACAAATCCTCCTCACAATGCAGAAGTCGGTTGTGCTGAACACGGCGCACATAGTGCGAAAGATAATATGAGCAAAAATTATGGAGCACTCATGGAATATGTTTACTGTCGGTTCTTCTAAGAAAAAATTATATAAAAAACACGACAAGACGGGTGATAATGAAAATAAAAACAATAATAATAATGACAGTAATTATAATAATAATAGTTTATGTTCAACAAAAAAAAAATATTCAGAACATATTGCAGAACCTAAACATAATGTAGTAAATAAAAACAACAAAAAATTACTGAATGCAAAAATTCCAAAACGTAAGTAAAAGAAACATAACATAATCATACTGCTCCCAAAAACGTATTAAAAAGTTATTAAGAGGAATATACATACTAACAGTTCACTATCGCTAAGTACCATTAAAACAGCTTTTAATTTTAAATGCTTGAAGTAAAACTTAATGCTTTGTGAAAAACAAAACTTGGTGCTTTGTCGCTGTAGTATTCATATTTTTTTAAATGTTTACTTTTTGTTTTTCTTTATGTTTGAATTTGTACATTTTAGAGCATATTTAACACCACAATTTTAATAGAAACAAGTACAAAATCAAAATTTTACCACAACCACGACAAAGTTCTTATATCTACCAATTTAAATCAAAACATTACTGATAACCTAGAAATTATTATTAATATTGCAACTATTACACATATTATTAAACAATCGTGATACAAAAGTTGAAGGAGAACCTAATATTTTAACGTATTTACTGTTTTATAATAAACAGTGTTATGGTTTCTTGATCCAGAAGATGAAACTAACAAGTTTAGGGAACCTAACAACTCTGGACAGCCAATGGCATTGTGTAGAAGTTCGTGTTAAAATTTGAGATAGCTGCAACTTCTCTTGCACTCCACTGAAATAAATTTAAAACCATTCAACAAAGCTGTATGAGAAAAGTCAAATTTATAACAAAGATATTTAAAGAACCTCCTTTGAACATTTTCTAAGTCATCAGTCTCATGCTTATGTACAGGGAACCATATTAAATTACAGTATTCCAATTTTATTCTAACCATAGCAAAGTATACACTCATTAAGGATTTAAGATTTGTAAATGGTTTGTAGGTGGGTATCATAAAACCGGAAAGTAATTATGGCAACAATATGCTTGGAAAAGTTAATTTTCTGTTAAATGTAACGCCCAAGTCCTTGATTTCATTGACACGACATAAAACGTTACAGTTAATACGGTAACCGTATAGTATTTCATCGAACTTTTTTTTGTGAATGTCACTACTTTACATTTAGAAATATTAAGCTGAAGATTCTTTTTACCTCAGCAATTAGAAACTTCCGGTAAATGGTTTTCTAGAAATAAGCAATTATCAACTGTAGTGAAATAGCTTAAGATCGTCATCAAAAAACAGATGCTTGCACGCGATCACTTTCAACAGGTCATTAATAAATAGAAGAAATAATAGAGGACCCAAAGCATTGGTTAAACGGATCTCAATAACTAAACGTAGCTGAGAGTTGAAAGTTAACATGACGGGGTTTGGAAGGGTGAAATATTTATTAAAAGTATTTTCACGAGCATTTTTGTACAGCCCTTTAGCAGGTTTTCTCCTTCAGCTTGCGTTAATTCGGTGGACTTTATCAACTTCCGGAACTTTGTTGCGTTTCAGGTTTTCTACTGCTTCTCATGATTCTTCTAAATCCTAGTTTTAATGACATTTTCTTTCCTAAATGTTTGTATCGTTCTCGATAATTCTTGAAATATTGCCCACAATCGCCCAATTAGTCATACTGATATCCTCCTCTGTTTCTGCACCAACGTTCCCTTTTTTCCTCCTACACAGTTTGGGCACATTTCTTCTTTCTTTAATGTATTGACTTTGTAACACTTTGGTTTTTGTTTTCTGCTTTTCATTTTTGTTTTTAAATTCCATCAAACCGTTTTTTGTTGGGTTGTTTCATTTCGTTGCATGTGGTCGTTTTATATCTTGTCCTCATTGTATGGTATTCTGTTATTCTGATATGGTATCTTTTCTTCATTGACTTTGTGTCAATTGTGAATTGGCAGACCCCACTAGTGCTACGTCATTTTTAGAAGTTTGATAAGGATTTATTTAGTTTTTATTTATCATAATTTTGATTAAAAAATTAGAATTGAGAATCGACAGGAATTGTTTATTTTATTGTTAACTATTTGTTAATAACAAAAACTTAAAATGTCTTACAATAAATGTTAAAATGGTTCTCGTTATTTTGAAGACAAAGAGAGAGCCCACTCTCAAATTCTTGTCGAACATTTTCAAACGTTTTTGTGAAATTCTGCGACATTCTGCAGTAATAACTTTCAATGGACTTTGATAAAGTTCGGAAAACGACCGATTTCAAATGACCGCAGAAAAAAAAATCTAAGGGTGTTCAATCAGGTGATCTTGGTGGCCATTCAATTGGTCCTCTTCGGCAAATCCATTGATTTGAAAATCAGTCATCTAACCATCCTCTGGTTGAATACAATGAGGAGAAGCTCTATCTTATTGGAAATGAAGTAAATATTCGATTAAAAATGGATCTCCATCCACCCTCCTTCGATTTTCTAACTCTTCGACAATTAACGGATTGATAATTTCCCGGACTTTAAGATAACTTAACTAGTCAAGTTTCTATAAAAAAAAAAGGACCAATGATTGCATTTCGAAGAAAATGCTCATTTAAATAGAATGTAAATCCGTAATTCGTTTGGTGATGCTTCCACAAAACTCAATTAGACGATTTGGATCATCATCTCCACAACCGTTCCTTATGATAACCCTGTTTAGCAGCTCTCTGGCGGTTTTTATTGTCGGATTTATGACAAACTGTCCAAGTACTTTAACAATAGTTGGTTCATCTGTTAGTTGTTGTCGTTTTCTGTTAGTTACAGATCTTGTTACCACGAATTGTGTGTTATTAAAAGTGGTTACAGTTCTTAGTGAAGAGCGATTTTCCATGGCATAGTGAAGACAATTTCCGCATGTTTCGAGGTAGGGCAGGTCATTGTTGACAAAATAATAATTTAGGAATAGATTTGATAAGTACAATTCCTCTTAATCAAAAATAAGTCATTCAAAAGAAGGCACAAAAATTAATTAAAACGTCAAAATCGTCTTCTGTCATATTTAGGTTTTAGTTGATTTTCTAAACTTTGAAGCAAATGCTTTGCCAAGA
Source organism: Abscondita cerata (assembly GCA_030710515.1). NCBI lineage: Eukaryota > Metazoa > Arthropoda > Insecta > Coleoptera > Lampyridae > Abscondita > Abscondita cerata. The sequence continues at coordinate 27,232 of JALBCR010001079.1, forward strand.
CAAACCAAGTCACAATTGCACACGGTTTAGGCACCACAGCTATACAGGTTTACACTGATCTTCTGGGGCCCCATACATAACACTTCTACATCACAATACAATAATGAAAATGTACCATACAAATAAATAAATTTGCTTTACAAAGTGTGTTGCTTTTAATGAAGCGGATGCTGTCGGTTCTTAATTCTATTTTTGGTCAGAAATTATTAAAAATAAAAAACTAAGTACGCTACTGAAATCCACATTAATCTCCTAAAAAATGACGTACCTATCATAAGTGGGACATGCCATTTAAAAATATTAAAGATTAGTCTCTGAGTGCTAGGGGGTTGATTCCACAACAATCATTATTACTTCAAAAATCCTCTCCCCCGATATTAAAATTAACCTTGTATGTGCCTAATGTCACGCACAATAGATATACGTACACTTATGAAATTTAAAACTTGGACACCACAATTTCTGTAAACAAAAGTTTGCACAATGTGAAGCGGGCTTAAGGGTATCATTTACAATTCTAACAGCAGGTAGTCTCAGCAGGGGTTATCTTATAGAAGGACTGTAGAATGAATCATTACACTAAGCACGTTTTAGAAAATAGGTAATTTACGTTGCTTACTTAATTTTTTCTTTAAAGAATATATTTGAAGGTATCGCTAATTAAACACCATAGCTCGATTAATTATCGAATCAAAATTTTGTTTAGGAAATGTTTACAAAATAAAATTAGAAATAATTTTGATTTAAAAAACGTCTACAAGCAATAACTTTTAAATTAAATCAAAAACTAAACATGGTTATTTGGGTTGACTGATTATTACTTATTTTTAAATAAATCTAACCTACTAATTATTGTAAGTTATTAAAAAAAATCATTAAACTCTCTATTCATAATATTTAGTCCTTACAAAATGTATATTTTATGACGTTTCATTTTTTTCTGTAGTTAATATAAAAGTGAAAATAAAAACTAAGGCAATTCTTATTGTCAACGTATATATTTAGTTTTTGACAAGAATTTATTACATAATTATAATTAAGATACCAAGTTATAGTTTAAAATTAAATGAAAACTTTTTTTTAAATAAAGGTATTACTATATAAATAAATATAAGAAATCAATAATGGGTGTGACCTCCATTATTATTGATACATTCTTGGAGGCGTCTGCTCATTGACGCTATCAAGGTATCAATATAATTAATATTAATCGTTTCCCATGCGGTATCAATGGCTGCAATTAGTGCATTACGGTTTACTGGTATAAAATTTGGCCCTTGTTGTCTTCGGATAACAGCAAGTATTCGAGCCCAAACATTTTCGATAATGTTAAAATCTGGGCTTTTGCTGGCCAGGGTAACAGCTCCAAGTTATTTTCTCGTATCCAATTGCGCACAACCCGCGAAGTATGAATAGGGGCGTTGTCCTTTAACAACAAAAATACATTATGAAAATGTTAATTCAACAGATCCCGAACTATTTTTTGGAGAAAGTATAGTGAAATAAGAATACTTACTTGTTGGAAAATATAATCTTCGTCTGGATAAAACACTTCGACTGAAGGTTTCATAATAGTTTCCAAAATATCTAAATACGCAGCAGAATCAAGACGTCCATCGATAGCCCAACAAACTCCTGGACCCCGCGCGCTAACCCAACCCCACACATTCACAGAAAAATAACCACTTCGTTTTTAGGACATATGTGATTATTTTCGTAACGAGTTCCTTCCATTCTAAAAACTTTTAGTGGTCCTCGTTGCTATTGAACGTTTTTCGTCGCTAAAAATCACTCGATTCCAAAATTCCAAAGGTTCGTTCACATATCGCCTTGCAAATTCCAGACGACGTCTCATATTTTCGTCACTGAGAACTTCTTTCGCAGCAGCATTATACTTCTTTATTCCCATCTCCTTTAATCTTTTTGTGCAGTTATACGGCATCCGGGAAAATGTGTATCTGCTATAGCCCTGGAGTATGTAGCAAATGGTTGTTCTGTTACGTAATGAAACAACTCGAGATCTTGAGCACGTGTAGATACTTTAGGTCTACCACTTCCGATGGCTCTTTCCAAAGTGTGTTCAAGATTCCATTTTACTCGGTAATGCCCTACGGTGCTTTTTGGTATATCTAACATACGTGAAATTTCACGCACGCTACGGCCCGCCGCTAATTCCGAAACAATCCGCGCTTTCAAATCAGCACCGAGATGAGGTGGCATTTTCACAACACTTGAAATTTTAAACTAAAATGGAATTTACATTTCTTACTTTATTTATTGGTTCACACTACCCTTCTCAAACAGTAGGTAATTGTTTATTTATTACATACTTCTAATGACCAATGTAACAACCCTTAGAGCAATATGACTCAAAGGAAGTAAATTAAACAAGCAAGGATATTCTATTGTTATTGAAACTTATTCATAAAGTAAAAGCCATTTCCTTATAATGCTAATGGACAGGATTTTCTTTTAAGTATTAAGATTACAATAGAGGACTTATAAACTTTCGAAAATATCTAATTATAAATATTTACACTGCAATTGCGCTTTTCCTTAATAATTTCTTAGCAATAACATACACGTTCTTGGTTTTAAGTTGTCATAAATTTGATATGATATAAATTTGTGTTTCTAATATTACATCACAAACTAATCTTTATTCGCCAAAAATTGTTGCTTAAGTTGTAAAGCTTCGTACACACCTGAACAACAAACCGAGCAACAAACATAACAACGAACCGAAAGTCAAACAGAACGACAAACGATCTTTTATGATTTCCACAATCCGAACAACAAACGGAACGTTTGTGCTGTTCCCATAATTATTTTCAGTAGTTTTCAGTTCATATATATTTATTATTGAGAAGAGAAAATTGCGGAAAACAAGAAGATAGTGCCAACCAAATTTTTACGCACAAAGAAGAGTAAAAATTATAATTTACTTCGCTTTTTTTATTTTGGAAATTTCCCGCCCAAATGATGCTAATAGGGACATCATTTTTTCTTGCATTCTTAAACACTGATTAATTTAAAACATTTTTCTTCTGTCAACTCCATAATATTACCTAAAACACAACAAACCCACAAAAGGGAGGACAAAAAATAAATAATTTAATTCTCCCGCATAAGTTTGTTCGCCGTTTTGTTTAGATTCGTCCAAACCTGCAAACGCATTCGCGCGCATTTTCTTTGATGTCGGAGAAAAAACCGACAAGTTGCGGGAACGCCGCAAACCGTTCGTGGAACAATCAGGACTTGCGAATCTGTTCTAAAATTCGTACGTAGCACCGTCCAAATTAATGTTCCGATTGCCGTTCGGTTCGTTGTTCTGTTTGTTCCTCGGTTTGTTGTTCAGGTGTGTACGAAGCTTTACAATAAGCATATTAATATGAACTATATCTTATGAAAGGAGAGTTATGTAACTATAATTAACGACTTAACGTAGATTCCATTTACTATTTACACATATTTTCTTGGAACATTCGATAATTAACTATCGGGATATGATGACCCTATACTTTCGCGGTGCGCAATTGGATACAAAAGCCCAGATTTTAACATTATCGAAAATGTTTGGGCTCGAATACTTGCTGTTATCCGAAGACAACAAGGGCCAAATTTTATACCAGTAAACCGTAATGCACTAATTGCAGCCATTGATACCGCATGGGAAACGATTAATATTAATTATATTGATACCTTGATAGCGTCAATGAGCAGACGCCTCCAAGAATGTATCAATAATAATGGAGGTCACACCCATTATTGATTTCTTATATTTATTTATATAGTAATACCTTTATTTAAAAAAAAAGTTTTCATTTAATTTTAAACTATAACTTGGTATCTTAATTATAATTATGTAATAAATTCTTGTCAAAAACTAAATATATACGTTGACAATAAGAATTGCCTTAGTTTTTATTTTCACTTTTTATATTAACTACAGAAAAAATGAAACGTCATAAAATATACATTTTGTAAGGACTAAATATTATGAATAGAGAGTTTAATGATTTTTTTAATAACTTACAATAATTAGTAGGTTAGATTTATTTAAAATAAGTAATAATCAGTCAACCCAAATAACCATGTTTAGTTTTTGATTTAATTTAAAAGTTATTGCTTGTAGACGTTTTTTAAATCAAAATTATTTCTAATTTTATTTTGTAAACATTTCCTAAACAAAATTTTGATTCGATAATTAATCGAGCTATGGTGTTTAATTAGCGATACCTTCAAATATATTCTTTAAAGAAAAAAATTAAGTAAGCAACGTAAATTACCTATTTTCTAAAACGTGCTTAGTGTAATGATTCATTCTACAGTCCTTCTATAAGATAACCCCTGCTGAGACTACCTGCTGTTAGAATTGTAAATGATACCCTTAAGCCCGCTTCACAATGTGCAAACTTTTGTTTACAGAAATTGTGGTGTCCAAGTTTTAAATTTCATGAGTGTACATGCGAGGGGTGCAACGTCCGGTAACGGATATGCGGCTTTAAGAAGAATAAAATTTTATATTTCTAATATGATTTTAAAACTTAAAGACCATTACTCAAAAATCTTCAAAGAAAACTATAAACATTCTATAAACTTTCCATCGGATTGAAGGGAACATTACTTTGTTTAACCTGCTAATTGAAAAGATTAGTTTTAGTATAAACATCTTAAATAGAATAACATAGCAGATATTTTTATTCTTTATTGGAACAAGTACGATATTGCCTAAATTCATAGTGAAGTGATAGGTACTTAAATACATTTCATTTAGACTTATTGATTTACCATGAAAATAGATTTTGTAGTATGACTCAAAAATTATTTGTTTATGAAACCCAAATTTATTAACAGAATCCTTAATGGTTTATTAGCAATATTTTTTTCGTAATTGAACGTTTCATTACGGAAAAGTAAAGTAGATTCTCGACACTAACGCGCAAAACCTTAGTAAGTTTAATCTCGCCAATTCATTAAAAAAACATCAACTTAATTGAAATTGCTTTCATACACAAAGTAAGCAGATAATTACCTTTGAATGCACCAGATTATGAAATATTACGGAAGTCTATCTTAACCGCAGTTTATAAGTGGGAAAAACAACTGTTATACTTTTTGCACTATAGCAGAATAAAATTAATAAATAGTTTGTTCTTAGTAATTAATTAAAGAAAATGTTATTGAGAATCGATGATACAACAACTCGGGTTCAAATTAGTGCATACGTTACTACTACAATTAAGGGTAAAATTCTTCAAGTTAATTACCAAAAAAATTGGAAGTACTACTATGTGTTTGTCCGAAAACGTTAAAGGTGTCCGTAATAATTATTATGAAATGGTCAACCGTTATGTCTGCATTGTTGATGTTTAAGAGGCTGTGTAGTATATAAAATAAACCTACACGTGTCTTTTGTAAAATTAATGGCCGTAGCATTAGATTAAATTCGTTGTATTATAAATCGGTGTGAATGGAGGGCCCGTGTGAGAATGGTTGAAAGAAGACGAAAGAAGATTTTCATTGCGGTGGCTGTGGGAAAGAAGCTTTTGCTGCAGTGGGACATGCAGTGCAGTGCTCTGGCAGACCGGCCGGGCTGCAATTAACATTCCTTAAGACTTGCCATCAGCGACGTCTTAGAACAAAGATATCTGTGGATATTGTGTCTTCGCTCACATGCGTCCGTTCCCAGGGGCTATCGCTTATTTAACAACCCTCCGCATATCGGAAGCCAATTTGGTGTGGAATTTTTGAACACCCGATGACGTTGTCGAAGATTGAAAGGAGCTACGATGGTGATGATGAAGAATAAGAACCTAATTGATTTTATCGGTAGAATAAGCGAGGACGTGCGAGGAAGATTGCGAGGATGAGCAAACAGCGCGTGTTTTGTCCGGAATGCGATGCCGAAGGCTATGCACCTGGCGGCCCAACCGCTACGTCTCTCTCCTCATTACGTACGATACACCGACAATCTATTCACATGCAATCAACTTACTTCTTTATACTTACATGTTTACTCTTTGAGTTCATCTAAGATCCGAGACAAATCGGCACTATAGATTTCTTGCTACTTGTGCCCCAGGGGTTTTACACCGTGAAAACGCGATTAGTTGGAATTATATCCTTTTTCGTCTCGCAAAAAAATTACTATTAACTGCGAACAACTATTTCGTCGCAAAACAAAAAAATAAAGCAATTCTGCAAATGCATTTCTGTCGGCAATAAGGTGTTTGTGTATTCAAAAGTTTTATTAAATGAATCGGTTTCTATAACACAAAGAAAAATTAATTATAAAACATTCATTAAATGCAATTATGAGAAATCGAAGACGCGAACGTTCCCACATAATCTAAATATAAAATTTAATACAGCGTGTTCGGGATGAATTTTCACTTTCATTTTTTTTTCTTTCATTCATTTACATTCCGTGGCCACTTTGAGTTCGAGTTTTGTTTGTTTTTTGCCAATTTTGTTGAGTGTATCTTTAGATAATTCCCTTTTCGAAATTTAAGGATCAAAAGAGCCGATTACATTAGCCGTACTCTAAACCAGATATGTACTAGTTTTCACCTTTTGGGGGCGTACAGGAATTTTATTTAAAAAAAAATAGAAAGAAATATTTTATGTATGCATTAACTTCAAAATTATAAAATTCTTTACTAATAAGTTTTGTTTTATTTAAACATTGTTGGGGTAATACGTTGTTATTTTCACGTTAACATTCGGTTTAAAAAGTAAGATCTTTCTTCTTAAATAGGTATATTTGGTTTTATCAATTTTTATTTGTACTTGAAGTGTATGACACGCCGTTTTAGTATTTAATGTCATAGTCAAAATGAGATAAATTAAAACATCTAAATTTTAAATGCTCAAATATTTAACAATAAAGAATAAATGTATTCAAGTTTTCAGTTTCAATCTTTACAGAATTTTGTAAGCTTCTATGATATTAATTTAATTTTAAAAGCCTGTTTCAATATTGTAACATTTATGAAACAAAATAGATATAGGAAAATGAAAATTTATTACATTTCAGTTATGTTCTTAATTTTAATTGTTAAATTAAAATAAATTAAATTTGTATTACTAGTATGTACATTATAATTCCGAATTCAATTTATCACTAAATTCTAGTGAGTTTTATAGAACTATACCCTGGATTCTAGTTATAAATTTAATGTTAGGAATTAAAATTATGTATACAATGGAAAGTCATTTCATTTGTTTGAGAATGAAATTTATGTAGTGCATGGTAGAAATTCAATCTACTTTTAATTCAAGAATTAAAATTGTCTGTATAATAGAAATGAAACTCATTTAATTGAAGCTACCTGTAATTATGCAGGCATACATAAATGAAATTCAAAAGAGAACGGTTTTATGTTTACGAATTTTGACAAAATGTTATAATAGATTGCCGTTAATTATAGTTCACTGAAAAATAAAAAAAATCCATTTTTTTTTTAACTTCAACATAACAACTTCGTCATAATTTCACGTCAGGAACACGCACTAGAAATTATGACATCAAATTTAAATATACCCTGAATTCAGTAATATACATAATTCTTGTCAGTAAAATAATCGAAATGAAAATTATATCGTTAATGGAAATTCATTACATTCTTATTTAATATTTAAAATTATGCACATCATAGAAATTCAATTTAATTTAAGAATTGAAATTATGGATATAATGGAAATTCAAAGAATTTTCATTTAATGGCTTAAAATGATTTATTTTGTAAATTTTATTAGTATTTTATTTGTCAAAACGTCAAAACGTACGTCAATTTTCGTTAGAGCTTTTCGTGTGTGTTTTTAGGCGTTTTAAATACAAATATAAAATATGAAAGGTGATCAGTACCTTACAGTACTCCATGGTCAACAAGAAAAACATGTTGTTCCTGAGAATCACAACTTTGGTTTCCGGACCTGGTCATCAAGACCCTCCCGGATAATTACAAAAAAATGTATAACACAATTTCACAAAACACAATCACACACTAATATATAACAACAAATATTCTACAAATTAATGTTGAAGGGTTGAGTAACTACATATCAGATTTCTTGTCCCTTTGTTTCAGGAATAGGGTCGATATTTTACTTTTACAGCAAACACACTGTGGAGATGAGACAAGTATACTCAATAAAGGTATAGTAAAGGTTTTCAATTAGTAGACTTTATTGAGAGCCCGATTCATGGAATAGCAACATACGTCAAAGAAAATATTCAATACGAAAATATACAAAAAGTATAATTTCTGGAATTTTCGTTATAACTACTAAAATAGGAGATTTACACGTAGTAAATATTTACAAACCTCCTCCAATACCTTGGCCAGAAACTTTTAATGTCGTTTTCCTCATCCATGTGTATATGTTGGTGACTTTAATTGTCACAACACATTATGGGGCTACAAAGACAACGATATCAATGGAATAACGTTACAAACATGGATGGAATTTCAAAACATACATTTGGTATATGATCCAAAAGATGATGGCAAAACGATTACATCCCGGACCTGTGTTTAGTATAAATGGATCGTGACATGGTTCCATTACAATCAACACGTATGGTATTAAACGATTTTTCAAGAAGTCAACATAGACCTTCGCTAATACAAATTGGACTTCAAATTCCGTTTGTAGAATCTTTAGGAAAACTAAGATGGAATTTTCAAAAGCTAATTGGATACACTATAGAACATCTCTCGATTCTATTCTTAGATGGATACCACCGGTTTCTGATAATTATTTTAGGTTTGTAGGTGCTGTTAAATGTGCAGCAAAAAAATCCATTCCACGTGGTTTTTGACAGGAATATGTCCCATGTTAGTTAACTGAAACAAACAGATTGTACAAATCATATCTAGAAAATCCAAATAAAGAAAATGGGAATGCTGTACTGTCATCTCTAAATAATGGAAGAAAAGAGAAATGGAATTCATTAATGGAAAATATGGATTTCGTACATTCAAGTCGTAAAAGCTGGGCACTTTTAAATAAATTAGGTTCTACAAATCAATCTTCTAAAACAAATACCAAAATTTCTCCAAATTCTATTGCTTCTCGGTTGGTTAATGTTTCAAACTCAGTAAAAGTGGAGAAATCGATTATCACAAAGATGAAAAGTGTCTACAAAAGAAAAGAAAATCTACACCTATCTCAGAAGATATATCCAGACCTTTTACTGTAGAAGAGCTAAAACATGCATTAAAAAGACCAAATCAAAGAAAACTGCTGGGTTTGATGGAATACATTTCTAAAAAATTTGGGAAATTACTCTTTGAAGTGGCTACTTATGTTTTTCAATGATATTTATAATACAGGTAAGTTACCAACAGATTTAAAGAAATGTAAAGTCGTGGCAATTTGAAAGAAAAATAAATCTCCTACAGACCCAACTTCTTATCGTCCAATAAGTTTGTTAAGTGTAATTTATAAGGTTTTGGAAAGATTGATTTTTCAAAGAATTAATCCGTTAATAGAAAAAAAATTACCAATTGAACAAGCAGGATTTCGATCCGGTAGAAGTTGTTGTGATGAAGTATTGGCATTAACAACGCATATCGAAGCTGGATTTCAGAAGAAACTTAAAACTGGAGTTGTCTTTTTAGATTTAACTGCTGCATACGATACAGTGTGGAAAGAAAGTTTACTTTTTAAATTGTTTAACGTTATTCCTTGTTCCAAAATTATTTCATTTATTGAAAATATGTTATCTAATCGGAAGTTTGTTGGAGATAAAAGCAGTAAATTTAGATTTTTAAATAATGGTCTTCCACAGGGATCGGTTCTTGCATCTATTCTTTTTAATATATATATTTCTGATCTTCCTTCTTTACAATGTTGAAAATTCGTCTACGCCGATGATATGGCAATTTCATTTTAACATTCGGATTTTTTCGAAATTGAAAATAATTTATCTGATGATTTGCGCATTATGGAAAATTATTTCAAAAAATGGCGATTATGCCCCAATCTTAAAAAGACAGCGGTTTCTTGTTTTAATTTAAGTAATAGAGAAAAAAGTAGAACACTTAATGTTATCTTTAATAATACAAAGTTAAACCATAATTTTAACCCAGTTTATCTGGGAGTAACTTTAGATACATGTTTAATTTACAAAGATCAAGATTTTATATTGTAGAAGATTGTCAATTAACGAAATTTAAAGGAAGGTTTCCAAACATTCATAACTTAACGGATGAAGCTATATTATGGCCTACAAGTCTGAAGGACCTCTGAAGTTCAGCAATATTTTGTATTCTCTGTCCTGACTAACTGTTTTTCTATTATTTTTTTTTGTTATTTCTTTAACCTACTATTTTTTTCGTCATTGTCGTGACTGACGCTTGGACCGGTCTATTATATGTCGTCATGCAATGGATGTGCTGTTATTTTTTTATGTTCTTATTTACCTTCTATAATGTTTACACACTTAATTAATATTATTACATATGAATACTAAGGTGGGTAAGGGTTAGCATGTTTAGGTTTTAGTGGTTTTCCTAAACCTTGAAGCAAATGCTTTGCCAAGACGAACCAATCCACTATTGCACACGGTTTTGTCACCACACTATATAGGTTTATACTGATCTTCTGAGGCACCATACATAACACTTACATCACATTACAATATTTGTATAATGTACCATACGAATAAATAAATAAATAAATGAATTGTAAACATCTTATATACTAAAATCCAAAACTCTTAGGCCAAAACTAACTGTACAGGGTGTTAATTAAGTACTTGTACAAACTTTATAGGATGAATCTTAGACTAATTTTAAGATAAAAGTGCATATGAACATGGGTCACGGCTTGGTTTCTGGGATACAGGGCGTCAAAAAAAATTATTTTTATTTGGTCATTTCAGCAATTATTGTAAATGTTATTAATTTCTTTAGTCTTAGTCTTGGCCTCCTCTAACATTAAACAAAAAACTAAACTAATATTTGAGTTTCTGGTCATCAATGTACCCAATTTCCTGAATTTCTTCCAATTACCATGTTACTTATCAAAAATAAAAGCACAAATCCAAATAAAATAGTTTTTTTAAACGCCCTGTATCTCAGAAACCAAACCGTTGTGAACCTATGTTCATATGAACTTTTTATCTTAAAATTAGTAGTGAGTATGTAATTAACACTCTGTATAATTGGAATCAGCATTGAATTGCCGGAGAGAATCAGTCCTACAGAATGGGCTTTCAACTAGTTATACCTAAAATAGTTTAAGTAAGATCCGCCAAATTAATTCCTTTATACGTTATAAAACTTTGCACTTTATTATTATTTTTTAGGAGATGTTTAGCCAAAGAACTTGCTTGCTGTATAGAAAGCAAGCGTTCCGCGCAGAACTTCGAATCGTTCTGATACTAACAAAAGTGTATAAGAGTATTGAAAGTGTACGGCGTATAAAGTTTGCCCAGAAAAATAAAGTAATTGTCTAGCAGCGTCCCAACATTTGGTAGAAAAAGAGAAAAAAAACCGATACGTTTAAGAAAAAAACTTCACGATTAATAAAGAAGGAAATGTGCACTGCAAAGAAATTTGAAAATAGAATTATACATTTCAGTAACGGCCAACGAGTCTCTGTTAAGCCATTATACGAACGCAACCTTCTACCATTCCTACGCCGGAACAAAACGTTCCTTTTAAATCGTACACAAAGAGAAAATAAAAATTGCGTTTTAGGAAAAATAGTTTAAACAAAAGTTATAGACAATAAAATTTTCAACAACTTTGCTCATATAACTTTTTTTGAATAATTGATACTGGTGGAGATATTGTTACAATTAGTGTACGTGATTATTATATCTCACTTAATTACTCATCGAATCAAAAAATAGTTTGACCAAAAGTTGTGTATAATTAAATTACAAACAACTTCTTTTGAAAAAAATGTATAAAATAAATATATTTCTAAATACTCCAAAAAACGAAAATCTATGTAGGTTTTCTATAAGATGTAGAGTAAAAATGGAATCTGTGTAAAAATAAAACGCCAGATGCAAATACTATTGAATTTTAATAAAACTATACAAAATATCGAACTGCACTATCCCCGAATTAACAAAGTTACTGCTAAAACGTATCACGGTTGTTTAAAATCTAGGACTTCGGTCACCCACAATGGAAGTTATTTTGGAAAAAGGAAGAACAAACAATACTTTTATTTTTTATATACAACAGAACTGATTTCTAACTAAAAGATTAATCAAAGCAAATCTCTAATCCTGCAAACGGTGCAAAAACCGTGCGAAGCGGTAACGGTTGCAGTTTCAGATGACGAAGTATTAGGCAAATAGACCATGTTAACATAGGAAGATAGCGTTACGTCGGCATTGGCAGTAATTGGACGAAGTACTCAAAGAGCGGAAATGCGACCCCACTAACACGACGAACGGACCAAAACCAAATCAACATACATAAAATTACGTAAATAAAGATACTTAAAAAACAAATTGAAATATTATTTTTGTGATTCTTGGTGGTTATGGTTATTATATCCCTATTGACTGGGTGGTTATTATGTAATTAATAAGGCCCCTTCGTTAAATTTATCTACCAGTAACGTTATGTTTTAACAACAAAACCAACCAGATACAATCATTTTTAACAATTTTCATTTATTTAAAATGTTTTTTTTGCTGTTTTATTCTACAATTTATTGTTCGGTTACCGCATTATTTGCAAACATAGAAACGCGCAAACCCCATAACGTATACTTTGTAAAATTTTCAGATTTTTCCAACAAATTCTGCTATTCTGTCGGAATGTTTCTTCTTTTTCTACTCTCCTACAAATTTTCTAGTTAGTACATTTGCTTTACTGAAATTGACAAAAAATGACGATCATACATACCTGAAAGTCGAACTTCTGGAAATTTTCTGAGAAAACCACAATCATGGAAAGGCGTACCATGAGTCATAATTACGTAACTCACTGAAAATGTATTATTAAATATAATAAAATTAATTTTTTTAATAAAAAAAAATCTTTTCTTTGCTGTCTCCATTAAGAAATTTGTGATTTGTTCTTTTTTACAACTTTGCTTTTTTAGGTCTATAGGATTCTGATTTATTAAAGAATTAAATTTTCCATAGCTACAAAGAAAACAATAAACTTCAATAAAAATGTTAATATTTTATAAGCTTTAAGCAAATTTTAGCATTGAATTTTTAGTCCATAAAAAATTTTTTTATACTTAGTTAAATAGAACAATGAAATGAGTTTATTAACGGTTTCAACGTCTCTGTATTTTTTTTCAGTTGGATATAGATTCTTTTTTGATATCTACTTTTTATTTTCAAAGGCATTATTAAAAATTTTCTAATAGAATTTAAGAAAAACACGTTCACTACTTTCACGGTCCACTTTTTTGCTTCGCTTGTACTTATATCAATCAGACGTCCATAGTCCACTTACTTTTCTATTATTCTTTTAAGCGCCGTGTCATCATAATTGTCTGTAGTTAAAAATTCTTTTTCTCTTTTATTTCTATTCATATGACGTTCTGACAATTTTCATTTTCTCACACGGGCAAGATTCTTCAATATTGAGAATATTTCTGAAAGTTTGCATGGTTTAACAAAATAAAACTAAACGGACTTATTATTTTAACCATAACACATACTGAGCTTAATGAAATTACGGTACCCACTGAACATTTTCAATCACCTATACTATAGTGTACACTCTTTTCGAATCAGAAGGTAAAATAACTTATTACACTTGTTTTTAATTACTAATTATGTTCGACGACCTTACACATCAATTCATCCATTCATGTAAATATTACATCTCGTCTAATGTGTTAAACAATAAACACATCTACACGATCCAACGCTGGTTCTTTCTCTGATCCAACCGGTGTCCAGCATACACCTGGACACCATATTACAATTTAATTAACTACTAAGATACAATAGTAATCAAATACATAAACAAAGTAATCAACAAGAAATCAAGTAGCTTGATCTAAGTAGATAATTGGAAGTGCCATCATTGTGGGTTCTTATACAAATTTAAAGAAAAACTATTTTTGACCCATTGGAGACCATTACCAATCTATTACTAAATACATTTGTTGGTAAAAGAAAGTCGTATAAATTATATATTTGAAATAACCTCAAAGGAAAAAGTTTGTTGAAGTTAAGTCTGGAGTCTTGACAAGGGGATGCCTTCAACAGAAACAATTACATGAATTTAACTCTGGAGACATGTAATATTGGTTTCTTCTCGAATACATATTTTTTAACTACTCAAAAGCAAACTGAAATGAGGGGAAACACTATCGGCTATCGTGTATGAAAGCAAGGATACGTTTCTCAGGTAAGCGTCACTTGTAAAAAGAAGTGACCTCTTAAATGTTTCTAACATTTCCGTTAAATAAAACTAGTGCTGATGATGGAATTTCAACCACCTACACATGATTGTTATGAAAAATCGTTATGGCTGTTTTAAAACAATTTGCTTTATCAGTGAATAAATGTTTGTCCGATGTCCATTAACATATCGAGTCTTAACCGAAAAAATACATACTTGTTGTAGGACTTCACTCAATTTCATGTAGCACATATTGCTTTGCTTTTGCAGTTGCTACTGTGGTCGTCCCAATTTCACTAAAACCCAGTTTGAATTATATAGTCTATTAGAAGTCGTAGTTAGAATTACAATTCCTTAATTCTAGTTTGTTTAGTTATTCTTTTGATGAGCCTTGTCAGTTCTCTAGCATAGTGTACCGATGTTAGTCAGCACGCTAGCAGGTGAAGTTAGTATTTGGTAGCTAAGATATTGGTCTGTTATTTGTACACCCCATTTTATTTCTCTCTACATGTATCAACATTGTTTTAATCTAAACAGTTAGTGAGTTTTTTGTATCAACTTGCTGATACACTAAACTCCGTTACCAAAAATTAACTTAGAGATGTTCTCCGGTTGTAGACTATAAGGCAAACGATTTTATCCATTATCCGCCAGTGTCTATTGAGTATTTCCGGTAGGGCTCAAAATAATCCAATGGTCAGAACCTTAAATTCTTGAAAAAATACAAGGACAAAAATCTTGTGGATACTAAAAAGTAACTGATGTTTTATCTCTGTCAATGTGCACATTGCTTGTTATACTTGGTGATGACTTTTCTTTCACATAAAACATAACTTTAACAATGTTTTCTAGGTAGTATGGTCTACATGTTAATGGCACCAGAATTTGTATTATGATGACTTCTCGATAATACTCTAAGTTTATCAGTTGAGGTTTCTCTCTAATTGCATTACAGTTGCAGAGGAAGCATCCGTATAACTTGTGTTGGACCATTTGATCGCAACCTTAGAATTTTCATCTTCCGGGACTATCTCTTTAAGCTAGTGATCGTGTAGTAATCTTTTTCTGAAGCCTCCGTGGTGTTATGGGTAAAACAACTGACATAATCTTAATAGTTGACAGTAATTATAACTGACACATAGTTGGCTATAATAGTCGAAGAATCGGCTTATGTAACTACTGTCGACACTAGTTAGTGCAAATGCATTTTCGGACGTGCTACGATAGCACGAAATGACATTATATGTCGCAATATTTATTGACAGTAATTGTTCTTCTCCTGAACATTAAGACTATAACATTTCGATATAAGCTTGTGTACTCCATCAGACTTCTTGCCCGAAGCCTATCAGTGTTCTCGTTGTCATCAACAGGATTTTTCAGAATCATAGCTGTAAGCCTATGGTGGTCATAAAAACAGTTTTTTTTGGCTGAGTGTAAAACATCCGTGGTGTTGGATGACTGATATCGCATTCAATCTCTTAAAGCCGTTCCGCAATTTTTTGCTTTATATGCTATATAAGAACATATGCTTTCAAGTAAACTTTATTTTATCAATTCTTATAATTCTTCACCAGATGTTCATAGATATATGCTATTAAATAACATTCTACTCCTCTTTATAAGCTGTATAAATATATCTAAAAGTTTCCTATTCTGTGTGTTTGTTCAGTTCTTCCAACAGCTCCTCACAAAACAAGCACGACTTTTCAGAAATCTGATTCTTCAAATTTCTTGCAGTAGAAAATTATATTGTTTCAAATAAAAATAATTCAAATTTCTACAAGCAGTGTGTAAGATAACTACGGAAATTGTACTTTGGGACAAAATATTAAAGGGATTAAAATGTTTCTACATCTTTTAGTTTGCTTGCAATAGTGTACAAATTAATATATATTATCTAACTTCTTCTTTTCTTTCGGAGTACGAATTTGCACTGATGATGTCGTTGAATTATAAATTGAATAAGAATATTTAAAGAAAAAGTTGCATGAGAAAGCACTGTAGTGGGAAAGTGCTTTATACGTATCTTTTGGTTGAGAAATTTACATGGAGATATTAATCAGAGAACAAGATAAAGTATAATCGTATTCCTAGATTACGTGATCGATAAAAATAGTAACCATAAACAGTAAGGCTTCGGGCCAGGTGTAAAGGGTTGACAGAAAAGGAAGCTGTGGAGAGCACACCTGGCCGACGCACCCAATATGGTAAAAGGTAACTGCGGTCAGACGCTTTGCAGACGCACTCTGACAGGTTCATTACTACCATTTCTTGGCACTGATTTAACGTTATCGATTTCATATTCAAATTGAGATGATATCAGATACGGAGAATTTGACAAACGCGAATGATACCTACCATACTTGTTACGATCTGTGATGTAATTGAAATATTTACCGAACGACGTTGAAATGTTAATAAAGCGACAAACGTCTTCTTTTGTAAAAGAATTTAGAGAAATAATTAACGATAATGGCTGTAGTAAAAAATATTTGTGTTCGAACAAAGATCCAATCGTAAAACGTAAGATGTTCCCAAATAAACTATTTAACTACGATAAAAATTTTATGGAAAAAATGTTTGGGTTTTCTAAACATTAAACAACTTGTTCTGGGTGGTATAAACTGTCATGGACACTAACTATTATACTACATACTGCGTGTTAATGGACTAACTTGTGTGTCATCCTGCTAAATAACATTTATCTATAGCAGAAGTTACGAGCAGTAGTTGAAACCCGCGTACCTTAACACGATTTTTGTATTATTGGGAAACGAAAAAATAGCATTCTTTCAACTTTATCATCAATCCCATCTCAAGAGGTATTCAAACCTTCTTTCCTTCACTAAACCGATAAACATATCGAATGAGCCACTGAACCAAAAGACAAGCGGGACAAATTAGCCAGAACGACAACTTACCTCTTCTATAATTTACGTTAACCTTATCGATGACGACTTGAAATTAGGACTTCATCGCGATAAATCTGAACACTCTAATTAGTAGTCGCACACTTATTATTAACACATTTTAAAACTCATTTCTTTCTGATCACTCTTTAGATAATAACTTTAATTACCTACTTTTTTTGGGAACGATCCGCTGTCAGGCTTTTTTTACAATCGGCCCTAGCTCATCATTACGTATTCATTATCATTACCAAATGGTACTATTTTCAGAAAACTTACTTACTTTGGGATCGGCAAAAAAACTTGATGTGTAATAAGTTTTTTTAAACGGTACATTAGCTGATTCATGTACTGCTTTTTCATCAGAAGTAACCCAGTCGACACACGGGACCTCGCCCAACAAAGAATGCCAGCTAATAAGGACAAAACTTATAGAGGTTGTGGTAGAAAGAATTTTAAATTATCATCGAGACCAACAATTTCCGTAATAATCATCCGTTAAAAATGTATTTCCGTTTCTCTGATTAATTCTGTCGATCGTTTCGCGATTCATTGAAGTTCCAGGTAATACACAATTATTTTTTTGCGCTAATACTATAATTTTTTTAAGGTGGATGCGATGGTCGAATTTATGGAAATTTTGAATTCAACGTATATGTTTTAAGGTCATTGGTATCGAGAGATTTGTAGTGTTGCAAACAACCTTGTGGGTTAATGTTTCCATATCCAAAGCTAATGCGTGTTTTTCAATTCTAATGTATTTCTAAGGGGCGGAACCCGATTTCGAATCCCAATACGCCGAACGCGCTGTCATTAACCAAATCCCAATAAACCCAACACTCATCCAAATATATTGAACAGAGTTATTAAGAGGAATACGTACTAGCAGTGCACTACCGCTAAATCATGCAATATAGGTACGCATTTTAATGCGTCGAAGTACCCTATAAAATTGGCTCAAATTTTCAAGTTATCAACGATGTTTTGATTTAAATTGGAAGATATAATAATGGATTTTGTCGTGGTTGTAGTAGAATTTTGATTTTGTATTTATTTATATTAAAATTGTGGTGTTAAATATACTATAAAATGTACAAATTCAAACATAAAAAACCAAAAAGTACGCTTTTGAAAAAAATAATACTACAACAACAAAGCCCCAAGTATTGTCTTTCATAAAACATTAAGTTTTACTTCAAACATTTAAAATAAAAACTGTTTTAATGATATTTATAGTGCATGATTTAGCGATGGCGCACTGCTAGTACGTATTCCTCTTAAGTACCTATTCTATAAACAAATACTATCACCAAAGAGCATATAATGAGACTATTACCATTTTTTCATAAAATATTATTTATTTTTTTATTATTTAATAATTGCATCGACTTATTAAACTAGCTTTAAAACTTATTTTAAACAAAAATTAATTTAAATGATTTGTCACTATCAATATATTATTTGGTCGGGGATAGGTTGGAAGCTGTCAATGACAAGGTGGAAACGAGAAATTATTGAAATCAAACTTACCATGTCGTCAAGTTCTCTTTTTAAACGAGAAGAGATACCCACTAAGAACAGAATACCGAATAAACAACAAGCACCAATTTTCCATCAATTTTACCTAAATCAAATGCACTACAAGTTTTGATTTCTTAAAAATTGAAGATAGGCCGTTACCTTGCCTGTGAGTAGGTCTACGACAAATACCGTGTAATAAACATGGAAGAAAGAACAGAATGCTTTGGTGAAATGTTCGATAAGGGTCAATCTTAGCAGATGTTTTTTTTTCAATAATGACTCCGACAGTGAGAATCTCAATTCATATAAAATACTTTCTAATATCACAGTAATCAAATTAATGCCAACTTCCAGGTACATAATGAATGTAAACCATAAGGAGTAAATGCGACGACACTTCAAAAAGATGCAGAAGAGGATATATGCGCAGTTTATTGTCGTAAAGAAAATTGTTATACCAACAAATGTACTCTTTACTAGGGTTCAAAGATATCTAATCTTCGAGATAATGTATTAACCTTGAGGAAAGATTCAAGGTGTGTTCATAATAAAGAATCTTTTTTATTAGTAATTCCGTTAACTCACCAAGTGAAGAGATTTTTCGTAATCTTTTTTTTTATTTCTCGTTCCAAAAAAGATATGATGTTATAAAATTAACAGCTTAGATTCAAAAATACAGATAATTCGTGTGGTTGTAGTATTGGTAATTGGAAAATCCACGAACAGAGAATCGCCAAATCCAAAAACCATAGAAGAAAAAGAAAATCCTTGAAGCAAATTTATTAGACATGGACGTTGGAAGTACATTTGGCATTATTTCGCCGGAAAAAGTTTGGTTATCCTATTAAGAGTCATCTCTACCCTTTTTGCTAAAATCGTTATATCGAATCGCTAAGAACTATACTATTTTTTTTATAGAAAGAATGTTAAAACAAGTTTACGGACACGTTTGAAAAACTAGTTTTAATGTTTACCGTTCTGTAGGGCTGCTTTACAGGGAAAAATTACATGTTTTCGAAGCGACAAAATAACACCCTTGCATACAATTGAAATATTCTAAAATACTATTTTTCACATTCTACAATGTTCTTTCAACTCAGTACGGACGCTTTTTTAAATTAAGGTAGATTAAGAAACAAGAACTTTTTGCAATAAATAATGTATAGAAAGCGAGGTTAATAAAATTTACCAGGATATCATGCTTTCTTATTTTGTGGCCTAAGGCCTATAGAAGACATACAAACCTTCCTTAAAGCACTAATTTAGTTACTTTACAGATAGCAATGTGATTAAATTTTAAAACTCAACAAATTAGAAATACGAGGATATATTGAAAAATTCTTAGCCTACTAGAACCAAACAAAATTTCAATGTCAAAATATTTTATTACTCAACATATTCTCCTCTTAATTGGATACATTTATTACAGCGAACCAGCAACGTCTCTAGACTTTTAAAAAAAATGTTTCTTCTTGCTCTGCAAACCAGACCTCCACAGCTTCTATTACCTCCTTGTTGGAAGAAAATGTACGACCTTTTAAACTTTTTTTCAGTTGAGGAATCCCAAAACACTGAAGCAAGAACTTTTCCAGCAGATTTTTGGACACGAAACTTATTAGGTCTTGGAGAACCAGAGTGTCGCCATTCCATCGATTGTTGCTTTGTTTCTGGATCGTAGAAATGTACCCAAGTCTCATCCATAGTAACAATTCAGTTTAAGAAGTCTACATCGTTTTCAAGTCGAGCACAGATCGAACGCGATGCTTCTACCCTTGCACGCTTTTGGTCAAAATTCAAACATTTGGAGATCCATTTTCAGCAATTTTTTTCATGTCCAAATTGACGTGAACCATATGATGAACGCGTTCGTATGAAATATTCAGTGCTTCAGATATCCGTTTAGCCCAATTCGACGGTCTGATAAAATCATGTCATGAACTGCATCGATATTTTCGGGGACTGACACAGAAACTGGCCTTTCTGATCGGTCATCATCTTCAATGGAAAATTTATCTCTTTTGAAGCTTGCATTCCAATTTTGACGGTCGCATACGAAGGACATTGATCACCAAGGGTATTAAGCATATCTTCGTAAATCTGCTTACCTCTTAACCCTTTTAAATACAGGTACTTGATGATGGCTCGATACTCAATTTTTCGATTTTCACAATTTCGGTGGACATCTTTTTCATTTAATTTATTGCTTGACTCTGGTTTACTTTTGACGTCAAACTTTACACTGACACTTCTAATAAGTTATTGTTCGTTGCGATGGTAACGCAATATTTTATTTATGCAAGGAACTGGTCTAGGCTAACTGGATATCAATACCTCCTCGTAAACGATTTAACAAATACAATTACATCTACTGTTTAAACAGCTGCAAAAAGATATGGTTCTAAAAAACACAAAAAATAAGTAAACTCAAAGAAGAAACACTACAAACAATAGAACATAGAAAGTAGTAAAATCAAGAAACTGAAGAATATAAGCAATTAAATAAGAATATAAACAAGCATACATGTAAAGACCTTAAAGCACCGAAAATGATTCAATCAGTGATTGAGGATAATACAGACAAGAAAGTCTTAACATCGAAAATGGTGAGAGGAAGTAAGCCAATGACCCTCAGACAAAACTGAATTATTCAAACTTTCTAATGATGTTATTAAAGTCATAGCTTCATATGAAAATTTTCGGAGAAATTTTGAATTTTATGCCCCGCTCTGTCAGTTACTCCTCCTTGCGGTGAATTTCGGAATTTGAAAATAATATCCAGGATTTTCTCATAGCCGTTTTAGTAATAAAAAGTTTTTTCCCGAATTTCCATACCCAAGCGTACCAACTGATTGGCAATGTGCGGAAGGCATCTTACTATTTAAAAAGGTGATAGCGGGGAGTTGGTTAATTATCGGCCCATTAGTATCCTATCATATCTCTACAAACTGCTGATCAAGACCGATTCCGAAGAAACTACGGCACTAATAATTACTACCAAACCCTCAGATCGAATAAACCACAGAATACAACATGCCCATCTATCTCGCATTTATTCACTCTGATAAGGCGCTTGATTTCATTAAAATCCCGCTAATCATAAAATCACTGGGCAACGCCCAGTATTTTAGGTATTCAAACTACTAAAATATATATACGAAAATTCCACCATAAAAGTAAAATTTAAGATGAACTAACAACCAATCAAATTAAAATCAAGAGAGGCGTACGACAGGGTGATACTATTTCGCCGAAACTGTTTACTCTCGTCTTGGAGGATAGCCTTTGGATAACTTGAACTATACTAAAGAGAAAGGTTTACAATACTTGCGTGGTTCCACTTACAACATATGGCCTGGAGATAATGACATTGACAAGAAAAACAAATGGTAAATTTTAGAACTACCCAAAGGGCCCTGTAGAGAGCTATGGTCGGCGTTAGTCTCAGAGATAGAATCAACCACGAAGAGATAAGAAAGAGAAACAAGATGACGGATATAATCTCAAGACTACTAAAAATGAAATGGAAATGTGCTGAACACGTGCCAACAGAAGTCAAACCGATAGGATACAATGGAGACCAAAACTTACACGCGGAGCAGTTGAAGACCTTAGAATAGATGAACGGACGATGTCAAACAAACTGCCATAAAAACTGGATTCAAACTGCCAGAGATAGAGATACATAGAAGAAACTTGAAGAGGTCTTTATTGAACAGTGAGTAATATGAGGCTTAGATGAATGTGATCAAGATCTATAAAAAATTTGTTTCTGCAATGGTGATAAATCCGATCTTCAAATTCGTAATGATTTAGATCCCAACAAACAGAAATTCAAATATGAAACTGTTATGATTACATGAAAGAATATTGCAACATCGTGAAGTTAATTAAAGTACCTTTAATTTACATTATGATAACAGAAAAATGTCACATTGGCTGTAATAAATTACTAAGTTTGACGTCATCCTATTCTTAACGTAAACAGACTTTAATTATATACAATGAACGATATTGAAGTATGGTGAAATACGTATTTTTTTAAAACTCTTCTGAGTGACAACAAGAAGAACGTACTGATCTCCGCATTTGTACTGTGTTCTGAATTAATTTCCATTTTATCAATTTTTACATCTTTTCAAATGTTGCGTCTTCCGTCACCATTACTCAAAATTTTGTCAGTAGATTCTGGGAAGTTTTTATCTACGTGTTGGCGGAAAGAGCATACTCTTAGAATACGCTGTCATTTTCATAAATTTGATTGTTTAATAACAACAACAATTTAATAACTAAATGGTCATAAATTTTGTAGTACATTTTAAATCAATCTCATATGATATCATGAGCTTGAAAAATTGGTTGCATATTTAACTTATATTTTAGCTTTTATACACCGCCAATACGGTTCTTTTTACACTCCAAGTTGTGTGCTCGCTTTCT
Organism: Abscondita cerata; assembly: GCA_030710515.1. Taxonomy (NCBI): domain Eukaryota; kingdom Metazoa; phylum Arthropoda; class Insecta; order Coleoptera; family Lampyridae; genus Abscondita; species Abscondita cerata. Next base: position 50,450 of record JALBCR010001079.1, read on the forward strand.
TGAACACGTTTTATGAATAGAATTTAAATTTTGCTCAAAAAAGGGAAAAAAATTGGGTTATAGAGCAATCGATAGATAATAATATATTCAACAACTTTTTCCTCTTAACTCTTTGTATAATTATTACTTTTAAAATTAGTATTGTTAAAACAGTCACGTGAGATCAAGGCTACAAGCATCAGACCAAAAAATTGTTAAAAGTTTAAGTTTCATTCAGATTTTGTCTACTTATTATTTTTATAATTTTAATTGAAAGTGATTTTGATATCTACCATGCCACACTAATATACCATAGTTAATGAAATTGCGAAAAGGCAGGTAGTATGTGATTGCGGTAGCGCTTTGGTATATACATGTATTTTGCCAGTTTTTGTTTTTTATTATGGTTCTTATAGTAATTTAAAAAAAATATTAGTACAATATCTCTCCATCTATGTGATATGGATATAACAAGTTTCAGCTAGTATTCGATGAGATAAAAATACTTAATTACAAATAAAATCGTGTGTAAAAGTGCAAATGTAGTTTAAATGGAGTTTCATTATTAAACGATTTTAGTTGTCAAAGTTGCGGTTAAAATGAATAAACTATTTTACGCAGTGCATTGTATAAAAACCTAGTGAAGTATCATGTGATGGAGATTGCATTTTCAAAAGTTTGTATTAGTCATGATACCGTTTTTAAAATTGATTTCTTAATACCCCTACTACAACTGTTTATAAATGATAAAAATCTCTAATACTTATTATAATGCACACTGTACTCGTATATGTAAAAATATCTGTTTAACTTTCTAATCAAAGTGAAATTTTTGCCAAAAAAAAATAAAATATAGATCTATCAGATTGGCTCCACAGGGTAATCAAAGGATGCGCAGGATCGGGGCGCTACACGCAAAATCTAACTAAAAATACAGAACCTAAAGCCGTACTTCTTTTCCCTCGTGGACATTAAAACAATGGCACACTAGTGTTTAAATTTATGGTAAAGAAGTCCAAAAACGCTTACTACCTTGAACACATTTTAAGACCAGATCAAGTAAAATTTTGTTTAATTATTACATTACATTGCATTCGTATATTATATCTTAAGATTCTTAATTCTAGAGTACGTATACAAAACTTAATTGTTTGTTTCCAAAGAAAACATTAAGATGACTATTGCAATGGTGCAATAACCAACTCTTTGATTACAAATGTCAAGGTGTAACACAAAATAATCCTTGTGAAAGAAATAGACTGAAGAAGAATTGAATTATAAAAAGAATAATTACCCTGATTCATTATTGATCAAAGCGGACCTTTAAAAGTAGATTTTTTCAAAATCGGCATTGACTATTCTCTTAGGTTCATCAGTGGCTATAATTTAAAAATATTTTTTATTATAAGTGGGACACCCACTTTCATAAACCACCTGTCAACTTTGACATTTTAAATGGAAACATATTTTTTATTCTGAATCTACGTCAAAAACTATGGTGACTTTATGAGTCTTACTCAAAGAATGATATTTTTCGAGATATCGATTTTTAAACATTTAATTGAGTCAATATTACGTTATTACTTGAAATATTAAATTCAAATTTTATTCACACTTAGGGTGGTAACGATTCCAACTCTTCATGATTTAAAAGTCAAATTTTGTAATCGAAAATGATTAATAACTTAATAAAATCAAATAAAACATCCTGTATATTTTTGTCAGATCGATATAGAATTAAATTCTCTACAATTTTGCTATACATGTTTGTCTACCAACAATCTACTGTTAGCCGTGAAACTCATTTTATCAAAAATTATCGTCGAAAAAATAAGTAGGCGATGAAATGCGAACGTCAAAACTTTATTGTTGTCACGGTTGTCTTAGTATCTATCACAATTTTATTGTATCTTTGTAGTTTTAATAATAATGAGTGAATTTTCAACAGCAGAAGTAGTTAGTATGGTCATAATTTTAAAACAGATAATAAAGACTACTGCCCCGAGCCGAGATTAAAAAAACTATGAGAAAAATACTAGGAAACATGTTTGTACCGAAGAGGATATGCAATTTGATATTGTTATCGTTGTCAGCAGTTGAGAATCCTACCATTGGAGTACCACAAATAGTAGTTAATGTTGGAGCAAAATCCCTGTAGATATGGTGTTACGAAAAAACAAATTCTTATCGCGTACAACACTATATCAATGTCTGAGAAAAACAGATTTTGAATGCTGACACGTTTACTAGGAATTCTTCTCGTATTTGACATTTCCAGTTTGTGCAGATATTAATTTTGACTATTTAAAATAATTCACTAATTTTGTTGTAAATATTTTATAATTTTGAGTATATAAAATGTTTTGATGAAACGTGTATGTTTTTATAAAAAATGAATTTCACGGATAACAGTTGAACTTTGGCAGACAAGCATCAATAGTAAAGTTGTAGAGAATTTAATTCAACATTTTCGATTACATAATTTGATATTTTTTTTTCTATAACCAATGTCAACTTTTAAACCGCGGACATTTAAGGTCGTTACCACCTTAAGTGTAAATAAAATTTGAGTTTGATATTTAAAATAATAACCTGAAAATTATGAAATATCTAAAAGTAGATATTGATACAAGAAAAATCGATATCTCAAAAGTATCAGTTTTTGAGTAAGAATCGTATGCATAAAGTCCTCATAGTTTTTCATGTAGATTTAGAATAAAAAATAAAATATATGTGTTTCCATTTAAAATGTCAAAGTTGACAAGTAGTCCATGATCATGGGACACCCTATATAATTAAAATATTTTTAAATTGTAGCCACTGAGGAACCTAAAAGAATAGTCAAAACCGATTTTTAAAAAATTAAAAATTATGTAGAAGAAAGTATAAGAGAAATAAATAAGAATTAAAAAAAATAAAAATGAATTTCAGTACCGACGATGAGGAATCCCATATCAAGAATATCCACGGGAATATCAAATTAAAGAAAAGCTAGAGAACATACTAGAAAATAAAACAAACTACCCAAAGAAGATAATTAAGATTAAAAAGAAAGTGAAGGAAGAAAGACAGAAAATACGAAGAAATAATCAATAGTAAATTAAAATAAGACTAATGAAGTACAAGACCGTTAAATAGAAACAGAAAATGGATTTAATTAAAAAAAAATTTAAATTGTTAAATAAAAGGAAATTATACTTATTTAATTTTTTTAAAAATAATTTGGAATCAAAATTTTAATTTTTATAAAATTTGAATGGGTTTAGATAATTGTCAAATATTGGATAAATAAAAAGTCATAATTTAATTTTGTGGATTATTTTAATACATTGATACTCGTGGTCAAAAAATGTACTGTGACTATTCGACGTTCATTGATAAATGATTAACCACTTTCTACAATTCGGAAAAAACTTAATCCTCAACTAATATTCAAGTCATATTAGATAACTACATTTGGAACGAACCATGGAGCATTTATCATGGATCGTAGAAGTTTGGATTGGAAGCGTTTTAAAATCTCAATATTGGAGTTACTAGCAGTTCTCCAGAGTTGCATACCATAGGTCCATATCGGTTTTATAATGGTTTAAAAAAATTTTTGAATTTTAAGACCCAATTGTTTCCTTTTCGCAAAAATAGCTTCCTCAAGTCAAGCACCTGTCAAAGTGGAGGACTAAATATTTATTGCTTTTGTCTTGTGGTACTGGTGATACGTCTAGTAGAACGGAAAGACAGGTTTCCCTTCTTAATGTAAAGAGCACTTGCACTGATTTCCTTGATTGATTTGTATCCACCATTTGTTAAACCATAGTTCAAAGCTTTGGAAGTGTTCCTGTAGGTAGTGGCTTGCAACATGTGGGTCGGAGTGATAATAGAGAACTGAAGTATTGTCTGCAAAGTAGCAACCATATTCAGAAGTATCCGAGGATGTATTGATATCTAGTTAGCCTAGACCAGTTCCTTGCATAAACAAAATATTGCGTTACCATAGCAACGAACAATAACTTATTAGAAGTGTCAGTGTAAAGTTTGACGTCAAAAAAGTCAACCAGAGTCACGCAATAAATTAAATGAAAAAAGATGTCCACCGAAATTGTGAAAATCGAAAAATTGGAGTATCGAGCCATCATCAAGTACCTGTATTTAAAAGGGTTAAGAGGTAAGCAGATTTACGAAGATATGCTTAATACCCTTGGTGATCAATGTCCTTCGTATGCGACCGTCAAAATTGGAATGCAAGCTTCAAAAGAGGTAAATTTTCCATTGAAGATGATGACCGATCGGGAAGGCCAGTTTCTGTGTCAGTCCCCGAAAATATCGATGCAGTTCATGACATGATTTTATCAGACCGTCGAATTGGGCTAAAACGGATATCTGAAGCACTGAATATTTCATACGAACGCGTTCATCATATGGTTCACGTCAATTTGGACATGAGAAAAATTGCTGCAAAATGGATCCCCAAATGTTTGAATGTTGACCAAAAGCGTGCAAGGGTAGAAGCATCGCGTTCGATCTGTGCTCGATTTGAAAACGATGTAGACTTCTTAAACCGAATTGTTACTATGGATGAGACTTGGGTACATTTCTACGATCCAGAAACAAAGCAACAATCGATGGAATGGCGACACTCTGGTTCTCCAAGACCTAAGAGTTTCGTGTCCAAAAATCTGCTGGAAAAGTTCTTGCTTCAGTTTTTTGGGATTGCCATGGAGTAATCATGATTGATTTTTGGATAAGGGTAGAACAATAACTGGAGATTACTATTCGACATTACTGACCACTCTACGGGAAAATATTAAAGAGAAAAGACGCGGAAAGCTATCCAAAGGTGTTTTGTTTTGCAGGACAACGCCCCTGCACACAAATCTCATGTTGCCATGCAAAAATTCGTGATTTAGGGTTTGAATTACTAGAACACCCCCTTATTCACCCGATTTGGCTCCGTCCGACTATCACCTCTTTCCTCAACTGAAAAAAAGTTTAAAAGGTCGTACATTTTCTTCCAACAAGGAGGTAATAGAAGCTGTGGAGGTCTGGTTTGCAGAGCAAGAAGAAACATTTTTTGAAAGGTCTAGAGACGTTGCAGGTTCGCTGTAATAAATGTATCCAATTAAGAGGAGAATATGTTGAGTAATAAAATATTTTGACATTGAAATTTTGTTTGGTTCTATAGTAGGCTAAGAATTTTTCAATATATCCTCGTAGAGGTCAGCTGTAAAAAAAAGCAAGTACAGCAATGGCTCAGCTCACTGCCTTGAGATACACCAACATGTATTGAAACACGGTGTACCTGTATGGTGGCGTGATTTTTCCGGAAGCCAAACTGATGATTGGGTATGAGGGGGTGCGTTCCCCAGATCTGAGCGGTACTTGTTTCACTACTCTTCAACGCAGTTGAAAAGAAATGAATGAGTAAACACAAGTACTGAACGATACACTTTTACAGTCAGTTCTTTTATTAAATGATCACATATTATTGCAACTGCTAAATGCACTACCTCATTCGAAGACATCTTTCAAAGAATATGTATTGAACAGTTCACTTTCCAGATATACTGTAAAAACACTTAAGTTCATTTCTGTTCCATTTAACCAAAGTGATTCAATTTGGTTGATATTTTTCAACTGTCAAAATACGTGAAATATAAATCCTGTTAAAGATCTTTATTAATAATTAACTGAGGATTAACGTTTGCTTCATTCACATTTGAAAAACAACTTTGAGTTTTCAAATTGTAAGCGGCATGCTATAAAACATGATATCAATCACGTTCAGTGGAGACTTTTGGCAGAAGCTACAGAGCTGCTCCGCAACGCTCAAACCTGGTGAACGCAACTAATGTGTTCTGTGTTCTTCAGGAACTTTTCATTGCTCTGAAAAATGCTTTGATCTCAGTATCGCATTGAATAATGTTAGTGATGAATACAAAATGTTGCTGTAATATTATTGCTAGCGGTTGAATACTGGACTTCCGTAACTTTAAACATTGATCTTGATGGGTGTAGTGCTTCTCAACGGTGCTCAATGAGATTTGAAAATCGTGTGGTGTGAAAATGCAATAGTTGGCAAATGGAAGAGCCTCTTTTTCGTTTCTTCTGGATCTGCTGCTGTTTTAACACGTTTTCGCTTTCCACAGTGATTAATCTGAGGCTTCCGTTGGAGATAGTGTTTGTAGGTAGTTTTGCACCGACTTATTTTTTATTTCTTATAGTAAATATTTTAGTTTTTGTATTTTACAGTTCCGGGTGTCTAGTAGTTTGCCATATTGTGCTCAGTCTACGTTTTTCACCTATTTTTTTTTCTTTACGACAATCTATGGGAGCAATAGTCTGAGTGAGCAGTTGTGCGCTTTCCATGCAACTTGTTTATTTTATTTATTTTATGTTTATTTATTTTTTAGTTTGTTGATAATTAAATTGTGGCGAGTCCTGTTTGAAAATTGAAATTACCATAATTTGGAATAAATATCATATTTGTTGGTAGGTATTGATCAATCTGTATCGGTATGAATTGTTGGATTTATTGTGGAGGCGAGGTAAAGTTTGATTGCTATAAAAAACCAAAATGTTGTTTGCGTTACGGGGCGATAAATTTAACACCATCTAGTTGTAACACTTCGAAAGTCTAAATGCAACTCGAACTTGGGTTTGATAATAATTTTTCAATGCAATATGCGCCACATTTTTAAAATTGTTTAATAAGTAATGATAATATTTTTAGACTGAAAAAATAAACAAATCGATCTGTACGTCTTAAATCTGAATCAAAAACATCCATCCGCAATTGCAATTTTACATCCGATGTAGTTTGTAGCAATTAACAAACTTAAAATAACTTATTAAAATTAATATTTTTATGCGCATTTTAAATGAAACACCCGGTTAGTAATCATTTATGCGTAAGTATTTCGTAACGCGGTATTTTATGAGTGTTTAACCGTTTAAAGTTTACGCTTTCTTCATTTAATGTTTTGTAAATGATTTTCAGATTAATTAATTGAAGCGTAAAAAAATACGCGCCTTAGCGTACTCATCCGTTATGACCGTAATTATCACATTTTAGGTACATTTGTAATATATTAACTGGAATGTTGTGTGCAAACAATTATTAGTTTATGTGTAAAGTTGTTAGTAGCAAGAACGAGTGGCCAAGTGAATGTAATCGTTACAGTGGCCATAGATTTGTATGTTTTGTTAAGTGGTACATCATAAGCACCGCTGTTTAAACAAGCCCAACATCAAATATTTCTTTAACACGTTTTTTCCCATAATAAATTTTTCGAAACGATTACTAAATTCTTAAAATATTTACGTTTATTATTTCTCGTTCTGTTACGATATTTTATAATTGTAAACTCGTGTTCTGTCTCGCTTAGATAAATTAAAGTTAAAAGTCGCAGTGTCAGTTTTTGAAATGATGTGGGTATGATTCGTACCACCTGGAGTTTCAGTGGGCTTTTGTTTTAGAAGAATAAAATACCGCGCTCCTCTCAACCACCTTCTCGGAGATCATATATCATTTTTAATATCGGACAACTTCCTCGTTGGTAATTTTTTTTAAATGAAACGTAAATGATGGAGTTGACAATAGGTTCGCAGCTTACAGGTATATTTTTCGAATGGTATGTCGAAAACTAGTGCATTACCTGCAATAAACTTAAGTGCAAAATCATGCTCGATCCTCCTAAGAAATGACTTTACCGTAGAGCTTCCGGTCGGTGTTCATTCATAGAAATGGCCGTGGTGAGATCTTCTCCAGAGATAACAGTCTCCAATTATCGTTGCTGACAATTCTAATACGTCTAATACATTCCTGTGTAAAAATGTGTAAAAATTCTTGCTCGACTTCAAAGGAATTCCATTTTTTTTTGTTATACACGTTCGGGGTCCATCTACTCTGGAATGTGTTTAATTGCGTTTAAAAGAACTACCATAGCATTTCGCTTTGTACTGTTTGTAACTGGACGATAAGAAATTTTGTTTTGGTGTCAATTTTTAATCTTGCCGCACTTTAACAAGGCCGAAGCATCATCATCACCGATGACCGAGCAAGGACATCCCGTTTAAATTCGGTTACCAATTTGGACGAACTAAACAAAGAATTTCTTTGGATCGGTAGTTAGTAAGTAATTTATAAGAATTAAAGAAATGATTCGTGGTTGTTAGCGAAAGGTTTCCTTTTGATGAAAATAATAGGGTTGTCGAAGAGAATTGCTAAAAGCGCAGATCGTGGTGGTAGACACCGGGTCTGAGAGTCTGCATTCCATCGACGAGCATCATATTTAAATCGCGGTGTTTTATTTGCTGTATTAGGAACCGTCGAAGAAGGCGGGAGAGGGACCGAACCACCCAGGTGTGCCATGACTCGAGTTTGTTTTTCCTCTGTTTGTTAATGATGCTGTGATGAGTGTGTTGGGCCGGCTCTTTGTTCTGGGATGATGAGTGAGGGGAGCGCACATTCCTTGCTGGTTATCGGACTTCGGGGTGGCCGCGGTCGCTTTGGCACTCCACCGTGGGCGGCCCGCTCTAATGGGCTCTCTACAAATCAATCAGTACGAGTTAAGACAATCGGCTAGTTCTGAATTGGTAATCTGTACTAAACTTAAGATGTTTATAAATTAGAACAGTTCTTTGAAGACACATTCGGCTAAAGGCAAAACATCCTTTTGTAAGTTACAAAAAACGAAGGTGCGGCAGTTCTAAATATTAATTGTGAACTTCGACTTCTTCAAACATCAATCTAGTTATAGTAGACCCTAATTTCATTCATTATCAAACCTTTATATCATCGGTGCTTTTAAAATGGACGTAAGAATAAACACAAATTACATCATAATTTGATTCGAGATTCAAACAAGGGCAATAATTTACCCACCAAAAATAATCACGAGAAACCTGACAGGTTTGCCTAAATTAGTTTTATAATTAACTACCTTTTTTGCATTCTCACTTTACTTTTTAACGATCGTAAATTTTATTAATATATAACTGGGATCGTGTTTATTTTTTATTACATAAATCTGCACAATTAGGTGCAAACAGTAAAATAAAACGTATAACGAAATTTCTGAATATTGTGGCACTTGAAGTATCAAAATCATCATATGATGAAGCCGAAACGTGATGCAAGACATAAAAATGAATCTACGTGTGGTAACCTAAGATTACTTAAGGTTTTATAAAAACAACAGAGAATTAGATGTTCGTAATTTCAAGCACTCATTTGAAAGAAGTGGTGGATGATAAAACGAATGAGTGCTTCTAGATTTCTAGGGTTTTTCTATTTTACGTGGACACAATTTCAACAGTTTTTCGATTAATCGGCATAAGAAACGTCGGCATACAAACATGAGTTATAATATATCAATATCATGTTATAGGAATTCTCAGTACAGCCACGGTTCCCCTTTCGGTTCTCATTAAACTATCAAACTGATTGAAAAATATGAGTACCAAACAACACATATTCTTTCGCAGGACTTGAATTAGTTATTTATATAAGGAAAAATACTGTACTGTACAAATGTAGTGTCATAAGGTAGGCTGCATATGACGTATACAATACGTATACAATAAACAGTAAAGGGCCGAGTACTGAACCTTGCGGAACACTACTTTCATTTGAATGTTGTAGACCAACTCTGACTTTAAAATATCTTCCTGTTAAAAAACTTGATATCCATTCTTTTAAGTTTCCTTTTGCCAGCATTTTCTAACTTGTATAAAAGTCTTTGGTAAGGTGCTTTGTCGATAGCTTTTAAGAAGTCAATGTAAATAACATTGTTGTCATCAACAGTTTTAGACTAGACGTTGGCACACTGAAGAAGGCTAGTCAGGGTTGATCGATCTTTAACAAACCCTTGTTGATTGCCAGGACTAATTTTTTCAGACATCAGAAACTCATACATCGACTCAAAGATGATATTCCATAATCTTACATACGACCGATATCATACTTATTGGACGATTTATTTGGATCCAACTTGTTTCCATTTTTGAAGATAGGGTTGACCGTTGCTAGTTTCCATTAGTGAGGGACAGATGATTGTGAAAATGATTTATTCATTATTTTTGAAAGAGGATATGAAACAGATGTAGCGCACTTTTTCAAGAAAAGGATAGATAGGGAGTCCGGTCCAGGAAAAGAATTGGTTTTAAGGTTTGAGAGACGTTTATTTATTTTAGTGTCCGAAAAGCTGAAGTTGCGAAGAGATTTCAAAGGACAGTCACAAAAAAGTGGTGGAAGAGTAGAATTAGGTGGTTCGGAGGAGAAGGCTTGAGAAAAGGATAAGGATAAAAGTTCCGCCGTTTTGAATTTTTTGTAACTCATATGAAGTTGCACGAACCGTAGCCTGAAAAAGCTATTTGTGGTTTTTGGTGCCTTTCTAATAGGAAGAACTAATTATTTAATTATCAAGTTCAAACAGGAGAAAATATTTACCTATCTCAATAATCTACATCTTCTTATACAAGCACTCTCAACACTAAAGCAGCTTACGCTAATAGTACGCCAAAAGCGTTTCCACCTTGCAGTTTGTGAGAAACCCTGGCAAAGTTGTTCCTTAGATCCCACAATACGATTTCATGCTTGATGGCACTAAATCAGACCCTGCAGGTCTTGGTTTTAATCTTGCTCTCCTAGAAGGGTCGAGAAGTGCTTAATCGTCTACAAAAATAGTTTGCCAAGCAGCTTTTGGGGTTGAAATGGGTTTGGATGGTTACAATAATGCATAAAATCAACGCAGGACTAGCATCCTTGTTGCATCCTGAGCTCCTCAAAACTTGAGACGTGCCTCATGGTCTACGAAATGTCACTTACCGGCCGTCTCTTGGTCTCCTATAAGCTCCAAAAAAGCTCAATCTACGAAGCTGATTTTGCTCATTTTTTATGCACACTGGCGTAAATTTTATAATCAATCGACCCAGTACTTTTAGCGCATTTTGCTCCTGCAATCTCGGTCTTCGTGAAGGTCAAGAAGAATTAAGATGTGTGTCTTATTATAATGGCTTGTCTCTAGTGTTACTCTAGTTTTCACTTTTTTTTTTTTTATGGATATTAACCCATCGGGTTTTGTTATTATTTTGTCCAGTTCTGTTTTTTGAGGTCATTTTCACGGTTGGAGCAATTCGGACAAAGCTTGATTGACCTTATCAAAATCTGTTACATCGTAGGTCTTGTACTTTTTTTTTGACAGTAGAAACTGGTAGGTTGAACTGAACATGGCTAATAACAACAGCATGATCGGATTTACCAATGGGGCAGTCAACTTCAACAAAGGATATTAGCAGATTGTCATTTGTGATGAGTAAGTTTAAAATAGATGGGACATTGTTTATTCGAAAGCGGGTGGGTTTGTTTATTAGTTGGGTTAAGTTGGAACTGAGTACAAAATTCATACAGATTTTTTGCTGATAGACCGTCTAGTAAAGTAGTTATGGGCCAGCTTACTTCTGGAAAATTAAAGTCACCAATAATGATCACATGATTTAACATAGGCAATTCATTAAGTTTATCGAAGAGATAAATATTGTCGGCTAGAGGTGAATCACTAAGTCTGTATACACATATCAGGTGAATTGATGTAGAGCCTTTTGCAATTTTTAATCATATAATATCTATAGTAGGGATGCATATGTCAACTGTAGTCACTGAGAATGTAGTAGTTATTTCACTTGACAGATATATACATACACCACCGCCGACTGTGTTTTGTCTGTCAGTTGTGAAGACACAATAGTCTTCAATTTTAATGATAAAGTCAGGGGTTGAGGTATTTAGCCAAGTTTCACTTATAAGAAACAAGTTTGGTTTTAGTAGTTGTACTGTTGAAACAAGCTCATTAAATTTAGCGGACAGAGAGTCAAAATTAGTATATAGTAATTTCCACTCAATGAAGAAGGGTGCAGGCGAATTGTTAGTGACGAAATGTTACAATTATTGGAGAACCGTGTACATATCAAGTTCCTTTCTTAGGTCTTGAAGTAATTGTTGTTGAATTGGTGTTTTATCATCAATGATACTGAATCCAGTAGTTCATGCACGCTCTAAATGTTTTTCTTGTTTTTTAGCATATATTTGGTTCCCGATTCAGATGATATAATTACTTTTACAATGCGATGTAGGCGTTGGTTTGGTTTACCTATTCGATAAGATGATATTGGGTGGCTTCAGATGAAACTTCTTCTAAAATCTCCAAAATTTTACTTTTGTCGTGATTTTTTTTTAATTAGATTACCATCAGATTTAGGTATGCCTTTGATTAAAATATTCTTGCTGCGTGACAGGCGTTCAACTGCGTCGTTTGCGATTTTGTCAGTTATTTCGGTTGAAATTATTTCTTCAATTTTGTTTTTTAACGCAGTTATGTCGGCGGTAAGTTTTGAATTATATTCGACTATTTTTTCCTGCATATCAGTTTTAAACTCGGTGATAAGTTGCTTTAGTTCAAGAAAACTTGTAAGATTGTTAGAGCAGGAATTGCATAAAATGCTCAACCCACTAATTTTTTGCCTTGTAATGCGATCAGTTGCGGACAAGCCGGTACATTCCAAATGAATTTGGTTTATGCAGCCGTCACACTGAAGAACCGAAGAACTGTCGACAATGGCTTTTGAACAGTTTGCGCAGTTCCCCGAGATGGTTCATACTTCATATAGTATAATAATCCGTATAGTTAAAAAAAAATAAAAATATCACAAATTTAGAAAACAGTTTCGTCGTATTTTGTACTAAGTTTTGCATTTCAGTCGTTGATGCAAGATAAAAAAACCGACTCATATCCCTTTTTCGATTTTGAGTTTTATTTTTATACCAAACAATATGATCTTCTTCTTTAGCGGCTCGTATAATCAAGTTCCTTTTGCTGACTTTCCCCTTATAAATTTTTAGTTTTTTAAGTATCAACATCATTTCTTTAAATTGAAACATTTAGGGAGTAAATGAGGAAAAATCTGAACTTAAAAAATGTTTATGTGAACGCTTTTGAGAGGTATTTGTAGATTGATTGATGGTGATTAAGTTTCTTTTCCTTTTCTGTATAATCAGAAATGGTGTTCTCAAATTTATCCAGAATCTTTATCATTTCTGGACAGCCAGCGCTCTAGAACGTGTGTATTACTAGTGATACCAGTAATTTGTCAAAATCCTTGTTTTGTTTGTGGGGTGATCAGCAACTATAGATGAAAAATGATTAAATTATGCAGATGTACGTACCGATTTTTATATTCCCTAGTTCTGATGGTTGAGCAAAAAAGCAGAAGATGAACTGAAGCAAAATTTAACACAACGATCATATTCCAAAAGGAAAATTTGGGGTTCAGGTAATGTTGTCCTAATGTACAGTACACTTAGTAACGACATAGTGATCGACTTCAATCCAGCAAACTTGTCTATGGTTGAAGAATTCGTGGCTTTCTTGACAATGCGCATTCCATGTAAAACCATTGAAATTGAAATAAAGATAGAGCTTTTCACAAATGTAAAATTTGTAGCTTGTACTCCAAATCTGGTTTGAGTCAGCACAATGATTTGAAGCGAACGTTTGCACTGATAATTTTGCTCTAAGTTCAGTTCATACACAAATGTTTAACAAGTTTCTTGCTTCTTGTGTTGTCATGTTTCGATAACTTTTGACCTTTGATACATGTTTCATACATTATTATTCGACATCCTGACAAGCATTGCTAAGTTAAGAAAATTAGTAACTTCAGTGTCTTTGGAATTGATGCCGACTGTCATCCATTCTCAAAAGTCCTTTTAAATTCGTTTTCTGAATATCGAAAAAAAATTTAAAATCATTGATCAAAAAATCCTGAGCATTTTTGCCATGCAAATTATGCAAAATTCTCTTCACTCCTGTCGTGGAATCTTGCAGTAATCTCATACTCGATTTTTCGATCTTCTTATTTGTGACAAGCTATGGAGGAAACTTATGAAGTCATTGAAATATTACATCTCCGCATCCTTTAGCACCGAGGGGAGTTATTAACAACGTCCTAAGTAAACAATTTTTTCTGTTATAAACTAAGAAAAATGCCAACAGTTAACTGTAACGGCATGTGTGTGTTAAAGTGCAAAGCGCTATCTAGGATAGCTTTAATGCTTGAACACGTTGCCGATAAAACCAAGATAACTTGTACAGAAGTACACACGCAACAAAAGAACACCGGACAGCATTTCGCCTTATTGTGAGCCCTCAGAGGTGTATACTTAAGTGCGGTATACACGTACAAACGTTTCTCCTCGTGACACGAACAAAGTAAAAGGTGTCTTCGACATCTCGGTAAACATTGACACGGTGTGAATAGTGTAAACTAAGAAAATCCAACAGTTAATTGTAACGGCAAGTGCGTGTTAAAGTGCAAAGCGCTATCTAAGCGATAGCTTTAATGCTTGTAACACACGTTGCCGATAAAGCCAAGATAACTTGTACAGAAGTACACACGCAAGAAAAGAACACCCGATGCAGTATTTCGCTCTTAGTTTATACTATTCATACGTGTCAATGTTTACACGAGATGTCGCAAGACACACATTTTACTTTTTCAGTTATATTTGGTTTAATCAAATGACAAATGCATTGTTTATGTACCCTCGATTATAATATAACAATTAGGTTTTAAGAATACACTCAAGCGAAAGAGAAAATCGGTAATGTGCAAAACTAATATGCGGAAAGATGGTGGCTCAAGGATTTTGGTTACGAGGATTTGTATGTTTTTTTTCTATTGCAAAGACTCTTCGTACAACTGCATTGGCATTAGTTTATACTACAGCAGAATGACTGGTTGAGTAGTTATCATACGAAAAATAGATGCCCAGTTACATTGCACTATGCGTATAATTAGTGGAACCATTACATCTACTCCTCTCGATTGGCTTCCTGTTCTTTGTATTATTACTTCTTCGAACATTCGACAAAAAGCTGCGTTAAAACGAGAATGGGATACATGCCAACTTAACAAAAACTTACCAATTTGGAATGATATTGAGAACTCTCCAGCTAAAAGACTTAAATTTCGAAGTCTTGTATGGTTGCAAGATTACTTAACTACGGCTTTTTCTGAAGTTGAAGAAAAAATTTTGGTCTGGAGTTGATGTTGTCAATAAACATCTCATTGATGATCCAACATCTTTGATCCCGGGCTTTGATCAAAAAAGAAAAAAATAGACAAAAGTTTAAAGGAGGGTTTATAAACAATCATAATTTAACCGACGAAGCTATATTATGGCTTACTAATTTGAAAAAAATCTGAACTGTCTTGATTATCTGTTTTTCCATTATTTTGTTTACTATTTCTTTAACCTACTATTTTTTTCGTCATTATTACCTTCTAAAGGATGGGCCATTTAAAATTTTAACTTTGAATCGGTTGTAAAAGAAACTACTCATTATTTTTTCAAAATTTTGATTTTATTAAAAAAGTTAAACTTTGTTATTTAAGAATGGAACACAATATAATTCCTATGACTACCACGACTTGCTCGGCAGTCCAATTTTTCAGTACATTTTCGATTTTTTCGGCTGGAATCTCTTCAATGGCAACTTTGATTTCATGTTTCAACGCTTCAATTGCCTTTGGATGGTTTGCGTAAAATTTATCCTTAACGGTTTTCCACAGAAAATAACCCAAAGGGCTCAAATCACAGCTCCGAGACGGCCAATTGACATCAGTATTTTGGCTGATTGTTCGATTTTCAAAAACAGGGGCGCAAAAGATCGATGGTTACGTTGGCTGTGTGACGTATGGCCGCGTTTTGTTGAAACCAAATGTCGTCCAAGTCATTCTCTTCAATTTTTGGAAAGAAATATTTGTTGAGCATGGCACATTAACGCTCACCATTGACGATAATGACGGCTCCTTGTCTATTTTCGAAGTAAGTTTTTAATATTTCCCAATTTTGTTCGAGCGTATAGCCTCCCATTTTGCAAATGTCAAACATAAAACAAAATTTCTGTTAAAAATGAATATCATTCTATCTTTCAAAGTCAAAATAACCGGTAGTTCAGATTTAAAACACTATATGGCTCACCCTTTATAATGTTTACACACTTAATTAATATTATTACATATGAATACTAATGTGGGTAAGGGTTGCCATTTTTAGGTTTTAGTGGTTTTTCTAAACCTTGAAGCAAATGCTTTGCCAAGACGAACCAATCCACAATTACACACGGTTTCATCACCACTATACAGGTTTTACTAATTTTCTGGGACACTGCACATTACACTTACATCACAATACAATATTAAAAATGTACCATACGAATAAATAAATAAATTGAAGAAATTCGGATCCATAATGTGGAATTGGTCATTTATAATTGGTAAAAATTGTTATGTTTTGAAATCACTTTTATTATTGGCCAATACTACGTAATTAGATATTAACAAAAAAGGAAAATTTTTTTTAACTAGTTTCTACAACTGGATGAAGATATGACTTTGTATTAGTTTCTGAAGATGACAGTTGTACATCCACTTGTCGAAACTAGTTAAAAAATTCCTTTTATTAATATCTAATTACTAGTATTGACCAATAATAAAGGTGATTTCAAGAACATAACAATTTTACTTAATTATTTTCTTGTGTTTCGGGATTTTCATTCTTATGAAAATGATATTGATTACAAAAAAGTTATGAAACTATGTAATACACAACTTTTAAGAACTATTTTTTAACACTTTTCTGTGCTCTTTCTTAGGTACCTAGTTTCTAAAAATTCTTAACAGGTAGCATTTAATCATTTTTTGTTGATTTTGAGGGTGAAATGGTTTACATTTACAAATTTCTTGTGGAATCGTAAATGCTCAAAATTAACTCAATTAAAAAATTTATTTTGGGCAAAGCGAAGTTTGCGGGTTTAGCTGGTAATACAATACAAATTCTAAAACTATTCAAAAACTTGTTTGTTGTTACAATATTGATTAAATTAAATGTTAAAACTTGGTCTCATCTTGATTGTGACAGCAATAAACACTTTGTGGGAAATTGAAAAGAAAATGGAGCTTACTCTGAACATTTGTTTTAATTTTTTAGTCGTTTCTTTATATTCTGTATTGCATCTACGAAATTTACTTTATAATGTTGCGGTCATTTTTCTCGAAAGCTAAAAACAATCTAGTGTGGTATCAGTGTCCTACTCGTATTTGGAAACCCCCTGTATACTTTCCGTTCTGTTTATCAAAAACGTTATCAAAGATACTAGTAATTTTAAACCACCCTATACCCTGTATACAAGGCGTTAATTAAGTGTGAAGCCAAATTTCAAGATGCTGTTCCTTACTCAATTTTAAGACAAAAAGTTTATGTAAACATAGGTCCTGAAAGCTTCGTTAAAGGTGTTAAAACAATTTTTTAAAAAACGTTTTTCGTAAATAATTTGAAGACTCAAATTAGTATTCGGAGGTTAAAACTTGGTGACTGTTTTTAATGTATAGGTACAGATGAATCTTTTAAACCCACTGTGGTTTGTATCATTTTACCATTGTCGTGCACAGAGATAGTCCCCGAGGTTTGTTTAAAAAAATATGGTTTTAATTTTTTTTCAAATTTATATAGTTTAGTAATTATAAAATCAAAACAAAATTCATCTCTTGAACTTTTTCGCTCAGATTCACCGTTTTTGATGAAAATAGAAAAAAATAAAACTAGATATTAATAATCATTTATTAATAATAATTAATATTTATGCATATATGTATGCTATGTTTTAAAAGTGATAAAAAATCTAAAACCAAAACTATAAATGCACTAAACTTATAATAGTTGCTGAAAAGTATAATTTTTTTAAATTGAACCTCGAGCGTTACCTCTTATGCACACTCCACTGGTAATGTCATACAAACCATTTAAAATGGTTTAAAACATTCCTTGTTTGCGTTATAAACTATCTCTAAGTTTCAACGTCATATTAATTTGCGTCTTCTAAAAAAGATTTTTTAAAAAAATATTTCAACACCCGGTATAATAGAAACAAAGCCGTTTTGAACCTATTTTACATTAACTTTTTGTCTTAAAATTGAGTAAGAAACATCATCCTGAAGTGTGGCCACATACTTAATTAATACCCTGTATATATAGTGTACTAACCAAAACCAGCTCACACTATTAAACATTGTGTGTACTCGAAAGTAAGCTAATGAATAAATGGAGTTACAGTATTTTATCATTATTTTCTGTATTTTATTGCAGATTGTACTCAGGTAACTTTTTATTGCTCAAAATTACATTTTTTGGATTCAACCTGGAAGTGATTATAACTGTGTATTTTGTGACATTTTCATTTTGCTTATTTTTTTTAATTATACAATTTTATTGAATTTAAAAAAAAACAAAAATAAGTAGCGATGATTTGCTTAATGTTTGTGACTTTATTTATGAACGGATTTTAAAATTTTAGAATCCTCAATTTGTATATTTGTAAGAAAAATTTTATTTCAACATTTTTGCCGGAAACACTAGTGTACATTTATTGTAAAATTTTAATAAATAATAATATTTTGTTACTAATGCAATCAATTTAATAATTACATAAAAAACTTCTTCATCGTAGCTACCACTATGACAACGCAATCTTCTCCACTTGTGTGGTCTTCTATTAGAAGAGTGAAGAACGCTTCTGATAACTCTTCAGTTTGATGAACATATAATGTTTACGTTGCAATTCGAAATGGTATACAAAAGTTAATTTAACCGTAAAAACGTTGAATAGTGTGGAACAGATTTGAGCCAATAATAAAAGTCACATTAAGTTTTACTAAAAAAGAGCGTAAAATGAGAAATTTTCTGGTTGTCAACACAAAGACCATAATTTTCAAATTTAAGGCGTTTTTATTAAGTACGCGAGGGCGATGCCTTTTTTTTATAACTTTCAAAAGAGCGGCTTAAATTTCATAATTAAAGATTTTTTAAATACGACCTAACCATAATCTGCGGGTGGCAAATAGCCGTGACAGCGGTGATTTTAAATTTGGAAGGCAGCATCCGGAGCGGCGTCGGGCCGTGTCATTACTTTAACTCGTTAAAAAGAAGAGTCTTTTTCCTAATTGGACCTTAGCGACCTACCTACATTTACTTTAGCCGTAAAACTATTCGAAAAAAAACAAAATTGGGAATAAAATATTTAATATATACAGTCTGTACAAAATCTTAACAAAATCTTACAAATGGACCGGTCTTAGTTATTTACACAAATCTTTTCAATTCTGTACAATATACACAAAACATAACATATTAAAATAAATACTCCTTAGCCAGGTACTAATATATTACACTTGACTCAGTTTTCATAACTTAAACAGGTATTCCGAGTTAATTAATGTACACAATTGTCTAGGAGATGTCTAGCCGTGTATTTTAAACAAAAAAAATTGGTTAAGCAATCGTAATACCTCAAGTTAAAAATTAAAATTAACAATCACAGATGAGAATAACAACAACACTAGGCACGCGAGTGCCAGAAGCACGATAAAGTTGAGTAACGGTTGCGATTTTGAATTTCGCGCCTAAGCACGCTTGGTCCTTCAAGCCGCCACATTTCTCGATTCACTAAAAACTATGGTAGCCTCCATTGTGTTGGGATCACAGTAACATCAATAAAAACACAAAACAAAAAAACACTACCGGCACCCGCAACCTACTACTGCCATTTCTTTATAGTTTTTAAAACCACTTTGTTTTCTTCGTCTAAATACAACATGGAGATTGCATTTAATTGGGTCGGCACGCAACACGCTTTTGGTACTTTACTAGGACTTACCGAGTTCACTAATGTTTGTACAATCGCGTGATTTGTCGTATTCAAATGTTCGGCTAAAGGAAAACTACAATCACCGTGACAATAATAGGCGTCGTAACCAGGTGGTGCTACGATCCAATCGCTCCATCCCACTTCGTTAAAATCCACGTACATGGCATGCCTTTTACACGTTTCTCGCACTTCTTTTCTTCTATGCTTTTTGTTCATCGCTCGTCTTGAACGTTTTTGAGCTAACGCATCTCCAGTCAGTTGTTTGTTTTTTCCATCGTCTGTGTAGGTGAACAACAAAGGTTGTTTGGCCGACCAGTTTGAATTGCTCTCGTGCAAGTCCCTTCGTATCCGTAGATGTCGGGCTGGAGTTGTTTTATTTTTACCAAAACCGACGATGTACACCACCAAACCATGGTTAGAACTTGCCGTCTCTAACCATCTTTCTACAGAAGGTAGCACGTCCAAACTAACAAAACCACCTTTGCGCGTATCAACTGTTTTTGAATCCACCAATCGCATAATAGCTCCAGATTTTCCCTTAACACCGGGTTGAATAATTTCATTAACTAATATTTGTTGGTAATATTCTTGAACCGATTCGTCATTTTTCGACACCCAATCAATGACGTCCCTGTTGATAGTTAATTCGGCAGCTTTAACTTTTTCGCCCGCTGGTATGCTGGTGATGTCGAATTTCAAACGAAATTTATGGTGTCCGGGAAACCTGGTATCAACTGGACTTTCTGGAAAGAAAGAAACAACATATTAAAATCGAAGTACATTTATTTTGAAGCGTATCCGCCCTACTTAACGCAGAAGCGAAAGTGGGACACTCGCGTTATACAACTTATTACGAATCACAATATTTTCTGAAATAATCGCGTTTTATATATTAAAAAAATGCGGTCCTTCAAACCGGATCCGGTTACTTACCAATATGTGTAAAACTTCTAACAGTATTTGCACTTTTTGTATGTAATCCAGGTCGATGAATAGAAGCCGTGTCTAATCTATGTCCAGTTTGTTTCCTATACATATCGAGCATAACTTGAGGTATAACAACTTTCGATCGATCTATACGCGGTCTTTTTCGAAAACCGAATAGAGACAGTAAATTTGCTTCTACTTCGGCTAAAGCTTCTTGTGGTACCGATGAGGAGTATGTCCACCAGGTGCTGTCGAAGAGGACCATCGCCAGCAGCCACGATAGGCTTACCAGTCGCATGGTCAATATCGCCCCTGCAAAAAAAAAACGCCCTGTTAACTTTGTAAATATAAATCGTCTAATTACTTATACATTTGAATATTTCTACGAGTAAACTAAAATCATATAAGCGTAACGAGCAACTCGTTTAATAATGTTTCTTAATTTTTAACACTTGACTCTAAGGTCAAGATGCACGTTCTACAACATAATACAAAACACAAATTGAGTAAATTAACCCATAATGAGTATGGCATGTGTCTTAGCTAGCGCAGCATGGCAGTGGAGAGGTCAAGCAGGCCCGGGGACCGGTTCACCTTTCGTGGCCAGCGGAGAAAGCTGACACGCGGCTCTGCAAGCCCCAAAACGCGTACGCATGTAATAAAATACTTAGGTGTAACCAATGAGGCACTTTAGGTGCACGAATTTTTTTTGTCGATTTTAAAATTTTTCGGTAGCGCCCCCGTAAGCCCATCCCGTGCCTTGTGCATTCACGCGAAAATCGGAATAACTGTAACTACAAGTTTCATTGACTTACGCTTGTATATTTAAAAAAAATTATGTTGGATGATTTTAATCGATTTAAAGCAAATAAACTGGACAAAATAATTCCCTACCACGTTTAATTAATTGAGTTACTTTTCTAGATCAACAAAACTTGATTAAAATAATATATTAGATCTAAACCGGCGCGTTTAAGTTTAAGTAAAAGTTAACGCAATTTACAAGTATTATAAATGACAATATTCGTAAATAAAACTTAATTGAATGCAATTAAACCTCCGGTACGGTACTACGAAATAACTATGAAGTTTTTTAAAATTGAAATTGTCACATAAATATAAGAGTTCTTAATCTAACATTAAGAACATTTAAAAAAAACAATTTATTTCTTTAATTAAAAAACATTTTAGCTTTGAAAATTTCACTCGAGGAAACTATAATTAATTTAAGCGTCGAATAAATTAAGAATTTTTGTCATTTATTTAAATTTTGGTGTTACGCAACGATTCGTAAATTACAAGAAAATTCCGAAAAAATAAACACTTCTTGTATTTTTAATCGCGTGCGTAATCAAGATTGTGGCTTTCATTTGGCCAATAAGCAATAAGAAGAAAATGTTTGGAATTTTTAATGTAAAATTTTTTTTTTAAGATTTTGCGGTGATAAATTTTTAAATTCGTTAAAAAAATGACTGACCAATGAAGAAAAAGTTCGAATAACTGTTTTTGTGCACATTACGCATTTTACCCAAAAAAAGTTTATCCTATTATAACGCAAAAACTTATTGAACGATGATGATTCATGAAAAGGAATTCCTTTTTTTTTTGGAAATAAAAAACCTCCCGAGTGAGGTAAATACAATCGCAACTCTTTATGGCAACTTGATCTCCAATTAAGGAAGCCGCGCCGCTGTCTGTTAAGCACCGATGTGACCTATTGCATAGCCTTACCAATGTCGAATAATTTTCTGGTGTTACGAAATTTTTTGGAGGAAAACGCTTCGGGGATTCTTTTGCAAGCAATTAACAAAATGAAAGACCTTGTCGATTGTACTTACGATAAGTAGTAAACACGCACTGAAAGGATCTAATTGCGAACACTAATTAAAGATGAACGAACGTAATCCAAGGTAAACTTAAGCAACACACTTTTTCATGAACATATTTGAACATAATTCGAAAAGTTCTTGCAGGAAAGGAGTCGTACGAAAGACTGAACAGGATGACCACCCTCTACCTGTATATTATCTTACCTTGCGGGTACCCGTAAACCAATGGCATCTCAGAATGGGACAAGACACGTGCGATATTCGGTGGTTACTTCTAACGACCAGAACCAACAATACTTCTTTTGTGTATTAAAAACGCCTATTGTGTTTTGCAAGTGGTTTTAAGAGCTCGCCACAATTGGACACTTCAGGGATCTTGATGACTTGTTAATAGCAGATTAAGCCACATAAAAAAGGATAAATGTGACATACACCTTGACTTTTAACGCGGTAATAGTCATCCGCGGACTTGGTTAATATTTTCACATTCCATCTTCTTGGAATTAATTAATTGCAAGCTATTGACATACATTTTGCAACCGTTTTAACGCAAACATGGAATTTTCCTCACACATAATCGGAAAAAAAATCTTTGAAAGCATTTAACGAATGACAAAAATCCATCGAATCACAACAAATATGATTTAAACTGACATCGGTCTTTATTCTTTGTGTGCAACATTTCGTCAATTGTGCAGCGGACGCCAAAGATTACGACAAATTGATACTTTTACGTTCAGGTAAAACTTAACCTGAAGATATTTTCGTACTAGTATCTTTAAAAAATAACGCGTTGAAGGTTCAACCTGTTTTTTTTTTGTGTTTGACAACCACGCAAATTTATTTATTGCTTTCATCAAAATAAAAGGCTATCGGTGAAGATAATGACCAGAAACGTTTTCCAAAACGTCCGACTTGAAGATAACGCGTATTTTTATTACGACAGTGCCTTAAGTCGCATAAATTGCATTTGTCTGCATAAAATAATCGATCCAAATCATCCTTTAAAAATGAAATATGCATTCAGAGTCAGAGGAAAAAAGATGTAAATAAATAATCCGAAAGATTATGGCTCCAAGTTTGAAATTAGAAGGACAGAATGAAGAAGCGAACCACATATAGTTGGCGACGTCAAGTAAGGAAAATTGACGTTAGGTGGGAGAAGATAATATTTGTATATCAATAGGAAATTAAGTGGGAGCAAAAACTGTAAAGTAGATTGTATAAGCACAATCACAAATAGACGGTGTTACACCAACACGACTAAATCAATGCTTATAGTTGGTATTATTTTTCCTAAATAATTTAGGACCTTCTTTTAGGAGGAAGTGGTTTCAAGAAAACACCGTAATCGTTATTCAGCTGACGGACGTTTCGATAGTGTAATAGAATCAATGCTTAGTTTAAGTAATCCTTATAGCAATGAATGTTTTTAAGCATAGAGATAATAATTAA
The DNA here is from genome assembly GCA_030710515.1 of Abscondita cerata. Classification (NCBI taxonomy): domain Eukaryota; kingdom Metazoa; phylum Arthropoda; class Insecta; order Coleoptera; family Lampyridae; genus Abscondita; species Abscondita cerata. Next base: position 74,400 of record JALBCR010001079.1, read on the forward strand.
AAAATTAAATTGAGAGAGGAACGATAGAGGAGAAGTTTTAGAACCAGATTAAACTTAAAGAAGGCGTGACTTAAATTGATAAATTAGAAAATATAAATCATGGGGCTGTCTCAAAACAACAAAGAAGACATTTACTCAGACACACGCAAATTGAAGGAAAACAATACAGTGTTATTCTCACCAGACACATAAAGGAAAGTTATAGAAAAAATACTTCATAAATGTGGAGTGCAGAACAAAGAATCGAAGAAAATTCCAGGTATTTCAAAAAACTTTAAAAAGAAAAAGAGGAACGAACTGCATTTTGTCTCTCCTCTAAAAAGGAAATAAATCTTATTCAACTTGGTAGTATTCTATCAAGAATTTATAAAAGCCTTATAAATAAGGAACAAAAAAATATAAAAAATCGGACAAAATTTCACACATTTCCAAACTTTCAAATTGGAAAAAAAAACAACTGTTTATCTCTCCTATTCAAATGGAAAGACATAGAAAACTCTAGTAATCAATTTTTTAAAAATCCTACAGAGGATGGCGCTAATCTATCTATGTTTGCTCACATCTACTGTACTACATGAAATGTACTCAATTTGACAGAATTCTATCAACACTTATAAAAGGTGTGACAAAAAGAAACAGAAAATCTCCAAGAAAGAGGGATAAAAAAAAAGAACTGAAATAAATTACATAATTTTTTTATGGACTTGCGTTCGAGCTACCTTACACTGATAAGCCTCAATAAGGCGAAACACGTAAGCAGTAGTAGTTCGTGATTCTGCAATATCACTGGCTACAGATTATTTCGTTGGCAGGAATTCAATAAGTTGCGTTAAAAATTCGCACAATGTTTTATGAATTTGTAGCCGAACTACACATTTCTACAAATTATTTTCAATATAAATTCCATACATTTCAACAAAAAAAAGGATAGTTTAGAAACGGAGGAACAAAGATCGGAGCAAATTTCAGACATTTACAAACGCATTAAATTAAACTCTACATCGCCCCGATATTAATAAACGTGAATGAACGTATGGAAAGTGTGGAACTTAGATAGGGAAAATGATACGCGCCCTCTAGGCTCTGTTACTTGAACCAATGCTTGAACTAAGGCTAAAACTCGAAATGTTCGAAAAAGAGGAACTTTTTTTGTATAATTTGTATTCTTGAAGATACTGCTAGTGATCCAAAAGCGAATATAAATTACAGGAAGTGAACAAGAAACTAATGAAACTATGTTATCAAAGACGCCGTTTTTCAGTGGGAAAATGTTGGGATCATGTGTGAAGTTCGGAATAGTTATTTGTTTATTATATGTGGTAGTGAAAATTATTCTATATTTACCACGTAGAGATAAAAGTCATTATTGTCTTCTGAAACATCTTAGTCAGTGCATAATATACTGTTCCCTGAAGTTTTTTCTTATTTGTGTAACAAACTAGAATCCGACACTCTATGAGTTCGAACATATTTTGTGATTTTTTTCTTTCCATTATTTTGTGGATATTCCAATGTCAATTTTCTATAATCTATTTAAGTTTTAACGTTAAATATATTTTTGTTTTCAGGAAAAAGGTTAGCGTTACTAATATAATAGTATGTCCTAAAAACCTACGTAACTCTGAGAAAGTGTAATTAAGGAAGCTGAATTTTTTTCTGATTGACACAATATTGACTATTATCTATAATTATCACCTTAGTTATGATATGTCATAACACATTCATATTTCCCTAGGGAAATATTTCTCATACTCCATTGGAAAATCTGATAAGTTCTGATTTTTAATTAAAAGAAAAATAATATGAATTATTTATTCATTAATAGATAATAATTTCCAACTGTGCAACGCTAATTTTTAGTGCTCCGGTAAAAGTACAGAAACTTCAATAAAAAGATATTTACAAATCTTAGCAACGTATCTTAGCAATTCTCATTATTTTTTGAAGTTTTTACAGACATATCTGGTCAATCAGAAAAAAAACTATTGATTACAACAGGGGCAATATGGAAATATGTCCAACGGTTGTCGATACATCCCTCAAGCTTTGCCCTTGTGATTGAACAGGCAATCTAGGGGGTTATTCTATTAATATTAACAAAGTAACTCCCATATTGGGGTTTAATTTAAATTGCACATAAAACAGAATAAAATGAGTGTTAAACACGATATGATTGGCTAATGCCTTTCTTGCCAAAGTAAAGTTATACAAAAATAGATCACATAAGGGACGAAATTTGAATGGATTTGAGTTTTTTAATTCACAAGTGAACCGTTCAAGATCAAAATCGGCTTTTGCAAAATGAAAGAGTTTTGATAGTAACTATAGAGGGTGCATAAACTTAAGGTGCATTTTTGGAAGACATTTCTTTTGCTTATGCTATTGGCAATAGAAGTAGAGGTTAAAGTTTAGTCATCTAATATTTTTTATACCTACCTACGTAGGGTTCGCAACTTTCTTTAAATTTAACGATTGTTTCTACAATGTTAAATACACAAAAAATATATAATAGAAAAATTATTCTTAATTATAATATTTCCAACTTTCATTTTTTCGAATGACCTTTATTTAACAATACTTTTAAGAATATTAATTAAACAAATAAATTTTGAAAGAAAAGTGTTTCATCTTTAATATCTACTACTTGCATTTGAGCTATTTTTTTGTATTGTAATGAATCTTATCTTTGTTTGTTTTCGTTATCACAAGTAGAAGCGTAAGATTAATAATCATAGCGGATCGAATTACACTTATTATTTATTTTACTCGTACAGATCTTTAACTTGCATAAAAAACATCAACACACGTTTAATTTATACTAACTTAACATGACGAATAATAACTTCGAACTGATTCCTAAATCTTATGATGACGCTTTTATATATAAAAATAATAATCTAAAAGATAACTGAATGTTCTCGAAAGGAGTTCTAGAAACACAACGATTATTTTAATATATTCTGGGAACTCCACTGGCGTAACACTGGGGGTAGTTCTGTCCCAGGCATTTGAGCCTCCTCGGCACCGATGGAATGGGTCGTGGCGGTAACGGCAATCCCGTCCATTTTGACAAAGTTGACAGTCTACAGTCCTCCTTTGGCCATAAAGGTTATGCAGCTGATAACTGCAGACCAACACATCAACCCCTGTTCCTCGGAAAACAACTTGTTTTGGACAATCCAGTTCAGACGGTCTAAACCACATCCGAGCTTAGGTATTGCTATTTTCTTGAAGTTATTAATCTCGCGTCCTCCTTGAAATCCCATAATTTATTCCACAGGTCCCTGTAGGTGGGTTTCTAGCAAGACAATTCTTTTGAAACCAAGTAATAGACGGAGCATCTTCCTTCGCGCAGTTTCAGAGTTCGACCCACAGCAGATTGTGATCTACGAAGCTAATCCATTCGTCCAAACAATTTCTTAAAAACAACCAATTCCTTTTGACATGTATAGATCTCAAGCCACACAATGCACAATTTTCAACAAAACACGTACTGATACCTGCTTTGACAAACTGAACGTAATTTCCTCGTCGTCTATTCTCAGGACATAATTCTTAATACCCAAATGGAACCTATAACTCTTTATTATATCTATTCTCAGTATAACCTCATCAGTGTGTCAGCTAGTAGTACTTGATGATTGAGTACTCCGTTTCCCAAACCAATGGTTACTACATCGGGACGACCAATGGTTTTTGTAACTCCGGTATCAATCAGGACTTTGGAGCATCGTCCGTTAAAAAATCCCTCGTTGTTGCTGTGTATGTCTTCCGTTGGCGATACGATGCAAATGGAAATCTTGTCACTCTTGGTCGATCTGTTTTCTTGCTGCTCTTCTGGCTTTCACGTAGGTTTCGTACAGCTGTGTTAAATATGGTCCACCTCACAACAGTTTCAGCATCTTAATGGTCTTCTACGTGGTACGTTCTCACGGAATATTCGCCGAGCAATTTCTTCCATAGCTTCCAAATTCTAAAGCATGGGCTAAAGCATAATCTAATGTTCTTGGTCGAGCTAATATCAAATTTCATTGTGTCTCACTATCTCCAATGCTAATCACAAACGTCTGAATAGCCAGTTACTCAAGGAAACTGCTCGAGGCCGTAGGGTACGCAAATCGAAAAAGTCTAGCAATATCATCTTCAAATTCTTGTAGGTTCTCAGTAGATTTTTGAAGACGATTCTGAATTTGGGCAAGATACACTTTTTGTAAAAGAGAGTTCACATATCTCGTTTCCAAACGCGAGATCAAGAGTTCGTTGTCATTCTGCTGGCCACCGGGAACGGTCTGTAGTACATTCAGTGATTCTTCACTGGCTTTCTTTTCACTTGTTCATCTATTAGCTAAAGCTGCAGCCTCAAACTGATTGTAATATGTCGTCGTTAGGTGGTATGTGTAAAGTATCTGGTTCTACGAAGGTTTGTATCTTTCAATAATTCTGTACTTTCATATAATTTTTTTTCGATCTTATTTTCCATCGCTTCTCGGCTATTTTTTATAGCTTCCTGACCGTTTCTCATTGCATTTTGGCTATTTTTTAAAGCTTGCAAATATTCGAATATCTTAGCGTCCATATTGCTACTTTGCAGTCCAGTTAAGGCGTCAAATTAAATAATTTATATAACTATTTCCTTCGCACACACTTAATTAGTTAATAATACACACGCACTTTAATTTATAATAAAGTCAGTTTAAAAAGTCACACGCACTTATTTATTTGTCTACACACAATAACGTTAACTAGGGTCAGTTTTTATACTGAAATTAGATACTTGTCCTTGCGATTATAAAACAAAAGGAAAACCATACACCTGATCACCAATGGAACGAATCTTATCTTTCTTTGTTTTCGTTATCGCAGGTAGAAGCGCAAGCTTAATAATCACAGCGGATCGAATTACACATATTATTTATTTTACTCGTACAGTTTTTTAACTTGTATAAAAACACATTTAATTTGTATCAACTTAATATGACGAATAATAACTTCCAACTGATTCCTAAATTTATGATGAGGCTTTTATATACAGGGTGTGAAAATTATGCGCAAAAACTTCGGGTGCTAATTCTAGAGTAAAAATAAAGGCCACACGTTTCTATAACATTTTTTCGAAAACTCAAAGGTAAAGGATCTACAGCACTTTAAAGTTAGGATTTTTAAAACATTTTTTTTTTTATTTTTTTTTGTTTCTTAACCGATTAATTTGAAATTTGGCACGCTGATTATTCATGCTCATGCGCATAAACGTGCTAAATTTGACGTTCATCCATCAAGCTTAAAAGGCTGGAACCGCCCCTGTCATGCATTTCATTGCTCGAAACTTTTGTGCTTTTGACTTTTTGCTAATTTCATTCACATGGGATGAAAGATCATTTAAAAATACGCAAAAAAGGTTTACTTGTTTCACATTCGTAAATCGAGCCGTTTTCGAGAAAAACGGCTTTAAAGTTTGTCTTGCACCAGCATACATGATACTGATTTATTTCATTTTTGACATTTCAACGAAGTGTGCTTTGAGAACAAAATAATGCTATGCGTTCCTATGAGAACAAAAGTCATAATAATATGGAAACATTTTCGACAGATTATTAGTAACTTGTTTTAAATAAATTCAGTTGGTGAATTTAAATTTAGTAAAATGGATAACACATATTCCAACAATGAATTAAGGGATATGCACTATTATTACGGTCTAGCTGGTGGAAATGCGCCGGAAGCAAAACGCTTGTATAGTGCAGCATTCCCAAATAGAAGGATTCCGCAATCAATACTATTTAGTACTATCCACACCAGGCTAGGAGAATTCGGATCTTTTAAACGGAGACATTCTCACGCAGGTCGACAGAGACGAACCCGAACGCCTCAAGTTGAACGAGGCATATTAGAATACATCGAAAATGATCCTAAACTTAGTGTAAGAAGAATTGGTGCTCAATTGGGCAATATTTCAAAAAGTTCAGTGCACGAGGTATTACAAGAACAACTCCTTCATCCCTACCATTGCCGAAAAGTTCAGGTCTTGAGTCCTCAAGATTGGCTCGAGTGCGCATGTGCAATAGGATCCTCGATCTTTACAACGGCGATGAAAACTTTCTAGATAATTTGCTCTTTACTGATGAAGCTGGATTTAGACACGATGGCGTAATAAATGTACACAATGAACATTATTGGGCTGATGAAAATCCTTATGCGACAGTGGAACGCCATTTTCAAAACAAATTTTCCGTTAATTTGTGGGCTGGCATAGTAGGAGATCATTTAATCGGGCCATATTTTTTGCAACCTAGGCTGAATAGTGAGGCATACTTAGATTTCTTAAGAAATCAGTTGCCTGTTCTGTTATAAAATGTGCCCTTCACCTTAGAAATTCAATGTGGTTGTTACAAGATGGAGCTCCTCCACATTATGGCGTAGCTGTAATGAAATTAGCAAAAAGTCAAAAGCAAAAAAGTTTCGAGCAATTAAATGTATGACAGGGGCGGTTCAAGCCCTTTAGGCTTGATGGATAAACGTCAAATTTTGCACGTTTATGCGCATGAGCATGTTTAATCAGCGTGCCTAATTTCTAATTAATCGGTTAAGAAACAAAAACAAATTTAAAAAAAAAATGTTTTAAAAATCCTAAGTTTAAGGTGCTGTAAATCCTTTACCTTTGAGTTTTCGAAAAAATGTTACACCCTGTATATGAAATATAATAATCTAGAAGATAATTGAATGTTCTCCAACGGAGTTCTAGAAACACAACGATTATTGTAATTTATTTTGGGAACTCCAGTGGCGTAATAGTATTTTTCTATATTCAGTTACCTTGGATCTGTTTAAAAGTGATTCGATCACCTAAAATTTACAGAGGGTTTGACTGTATCACCTCAATTATAGTAGATTATTTAAAAGAAATTGTGCATATTAAAGTATGCTTTTCATATGTGATCGTAGAAAAAACAATAATTAGAGTAACGGAGCAAGAAGAAGTTTGAGCTCCTTTCCTTTTGAAACATTTACTAGTTACCGATAAATATAGGTAATAATTCTTTCTTTTCACTATGTTGTACCACTAATTAGGGTTTTGTTCTTCGTTTATCATAAACTTATTTATATTATTTACAATAAGTTTTGCAACACCTAGTGTCGACTCGAGTTAACGATAACGTACGTAAATGCATTCGCATTAAGCAACTATCTGTCGATATAATTATTTATTATATTTAACATTTCAATTTACATTAGATGATTTTGACTGTAAAAACAAAAACTATTTAAAACCAAAATAAGTAACAACTAACATTCATAAATATTACATTGTTATGCTACAAAAGTGACATGGTTGATAATATTCAAAACATAATGAAATCAAAAAGATAAAAAATGTTGGATCAACCGAGAAAAAAAACTCTATTTGACTATAGTCTTACTTGGAATGGATTAAAAGAAGTGGCCGTAACTGCCATTTTGTCATGACGTTAGTATAAAACCTCCTTTTTCTCGAAAAGTTTGAAACGTCAGATACGCCCTTTTGAGTTAATACGGCAGACTATCAGTATCGAATTTCAGGATGATTACGTAACTATTAACAACCATCTACATTCTTAAAAAATGAAGCTATAGTTTAAAACAATAATTGCAACTTTAACAATAAATAGAAATTGAAAATATTTTTTTGAATGAGGTCGTGATTTAGTTTCGTATGTTGGAACTTCTCGCTATACCACTGAGTCGGATGCAACGAGACCAAGATCTGAAACCGTATAAAGTTTTTTAAAACGGCTGTTCCTAGCGTCTATTATCAGAACCGTTAAACAATAAATAGAATTTTCAAAAACTTTTTTGAATGGGGATTTGAACTCGTGGTTTGGTTTCGTATGTTGGAACTTCTCGCTATACCACAACGCAGTTAATACTGTAAGATCTGAAACCGTATAAAGTTTTTCTTTTAAAACGGTTGTTCTTAGCATCTATCATCAGAACAGTTTCACTCTACAAAAGTTCACCCTAATCATAAACTTAACTATGAGTGGTTAGTTGCCCTTGCCTAAATTTTCAGCAATTTTTTCATTAGACTAGTGCTATAAGTAGATGATTTTTATTATAACCATCTGTATTGGTCAAAATATATTAGAGAATTTTATAATACACATCAAGTCGATAGATTTCAAAACCATTTTATAGTATGGTGAAGAAATCATAACAGCCACCATTACACAATAGTTCTTACAGAAGTTTTGAATTAGAAACCATCGTTTTGATCAATAATATAAAAAAATTGGGAGCACCCTAACCTCGTCTAAAACTCCACCATTTTTAAACAACTTTCTCATTTACTGCTATACATAGTGGGTGTTTACATAGTGCAATGCTCTATAAAATTGGAAAGTTTATAAACTTTTGGTTGTTCCTTAAAAATTTAATATAGTTGCAAGTAGGCCAAAATTATGCAATATCAACAAAACCGATTATAAGCGCAAAGTATTAATTAGACGATGAGAAGATTTGTAATGTAAATAACATTCCAGAATAAAAACATCGTTGGTGAAAACTGGTTTTCCCTTCTGAGAATTTCTTTTACGTATTGCCACTTGCATTATTATATGATTTGCATTTATTTACTTGGTCAACTGGCATTTCTTCAAGAAAGGAATGTTTTTATTAGCATATTAGGAAATTTAATTTGCTTAATTAGCGTACATAACCCATAATTTTACTTGTATTTTTTTACATTTTACGTACAGATGTTGCCTTAAAAAACATAGTCACAGTAAACTTTATTACTACAGAAACTGGTTGAACTGTGAATGATCTTCTTGAAATCAATTTAGAGAAGGACACTGATTAGATTAAGAAATAATTTATGGAAACCAAAGAATTTTGGCTAAAAAGTATACCACTCTCATTTGGAATTTACGAAGGTCAAATAAATAGTTTGGTTGCATTTTCTACATATTTTAGTGCCCGTAAGATACAGTTATTATACGTGTCGAAAATTTATCGCTTTAATTATCCCGGGGTAAAAAGTAACGAAAAAAACAATACTTAAAAAAAGTGAACGAGCGTACAGAAGACACCTGTTGCGTGCAACAGACGTACGGGCTCCTAAAGATTTCTAAACACAGCTTTTTTTTCCTGATTACCTTTGGCCCGGTAAGTTAAGAAAGAGAGAAAATGAAGAAACGAGAGAGGACTTTATGAAAATGAACCGAGGGCATATCTACCATTATATCCAACTCGGGGCGATAAATCAAAACCTGTTATTTTAAAATTAATTGAAATATCAGGTTACCCAAGCTTATCGAATGGTTACTCTATTGTTTTAATCAGATCTAATCTTATTCCCACATATATGAATCAATCAATGATATAAAAAAAAAGTTTGGAATTTTTATTAATTCGAACAAACCTACCTTTTAACCAACAACACATTCTTCTCTTATTGGTCAATAACATCAAAACTCCCTCTCTTCTCTTTGTTCATCATCATCAAAAAAAAAAAAGATAAATACCAACACGTTATCTTCAAGTCTTAAGATGCAATTAAATTCGAGTAGTAAAAAAATGAATGTTTCAAACCATTAATTAGTAAAATAAAAATAAACAACGTCAGCGTAAAAGAATGAGCGAGCAAGAAATAAAACACAGCAGAAAAAAAAGTTAAACAAACAAGACATCGTAAGATGCTATCTGAAAGTTAATACTCCGCCACTGGCCTATTCTCGAACTCCTGGTTGCAGGTGAGTGAATCCACACAGGTATATTAGGTCACGTGTGGCCTCATAATCGTGAGACTTTAAGGCGCAGACCTACGTCAAGGGTTCTCGAAAATTTTTAAAAGAACGTGATGGATGCTACTTTATAATTTTCCTTTTTTTTTCGTGATTGTGACGAAAATGGGAACGAGCCTAACAAACACAATAAAAAAGCTACCCGTAAATATATCAATTGGTCAATTAATTTTTTTCGTTCCCTTGTAGACGACTTACAATTGAAAGGCATCCCCAAAGGATGTGTGGAATGAGTGGGTGGTTGCAAGCGGATGTCATCGTTGTTGATAGCGTTTAATTGTCTTTTCGTTAATTCTGCGAGTGCTCACTTAAAATAATGTAAGTTCGAGTTTTGCTTTCAAATGCGATTATAGGAATACGGACACTACTACCACATAATTTTTCGAATTTGGAAAACAATAAAATTATTCAAACGGACATTTTTTCGAAAACTAAATGTTTGAAGCAGCAGTTTTCCAATTACACAATTTTTCGAATACCAATTTTTGTGAGAGGTCTTCGAAAACAGCATTTGTGAGTGTTAAATTAAATTGTAGAAATCCAGGATGAAATGTTAAAAATAAATTTTATTGTCCATCGTTTAACGTTCAACTTATTTATCGTAGAATTTTTCGAGCTTTGACTATGGATTTTCTACCAAAATGGAATGAAATAGTAAACATGTTGTGTTATTTTCGTTGCAAAATTCAAAAGACTAACGTTTCGAAGAATTACTGTTTACAACAAATGCGTTTCGAATAATTGCTTTCGAAGAATTGTTTTTCGACCAACTTTCCGCAAACCCTCAAATGAAATCTCTAAGAAAATGTCACTTCTATTAGAATAATTTCTAGAAGTTATTTGAAGATGATGCCCCGCAAAAGGCCCACCCTTAGTAGCACCTTGAAATATCATTATTCTTATTAAAAAAATAAGCTTTGAAATATTGGAAATGATGGTTCGTTAAGAGTAATTTGACAAGAACGAGTGTTGTTTTTTAATACTCGTATAAAAAATTGAAGATAAACTGATAATGTTATCTTTACGTTCTATGCAGATATATGACTAAAACATAAAAAATAATTATTTATTTATTTAATTGTATGGTACATTTTAAATATTGTATTGTGATGTAAGTGTTATGTATGGTGCCCCAGAAGATCAGTATAAACATGTACAGTGTGGTGACGAAACCGTGTGCAATTGTGGATTGGTTCGTCTTGGCAAAGCATTTACTTCAAGGTTTAGGAAAACCACTAAAACCTAAACATGCCAACCCTTACCCACCCTAGTATTCACATGTAATAATATTAATTAAGTGTGTAATGTGATTGTGTTTTGTGAAATTGTGTTGTACATTTTTTCCTAATTATCCGGGAGGGTCGTGATGACCAGGTTCGGAAACCAAAGTGGAAAAAAAATTTAGTAACAGCTTACTATCAACTGTTTTATAGGCCGGTCATGACCTGATTTATTTCGTATGTTTATTGAGCATCAAATTACGATGCGTGAATAATTTTCCCGAGTGAACGCAAATTTGAAAAACGAACGACCGAAGGAACTGCTTGAAAAGTAATAAGAAAAACCGGTGTAAATTGTCGTTCATGTGGACAATCGAAACAAAAGTCAAAAGATTAAAAATACAAGAAAATACGATAGGTAGGTAGGTACTTGATTTATATAGAAGTCAATTAATAGAATTTACCTATAATAACCTTGACAAAGTACGTGAACATGTGAAACCTAGAATTATAAAAGCAGTCGTAGAAGCTCTAGGTGAAGAAGAAATTAAAAGGAAGGGCTGGAAAGAAGTCCCAAATTGGAGGAAGTAGTAGCAGAAAAAAAATTTGTGTGAACAATGATTAAACAGCAGAAGAAGATTATGCAAGAAGAAACAATTACTTAAAAAAATTAACAGATTGGAGTCCAGAGGGAAGAAGGAATAAGAAAGGAAGTCAGAAAAATCCTGGGGAAATGATGTAGCTTAGAGGGGGTTTGGAAAGATAAGAAAGAATGGAAGAAGTGATTAAGAACCACTGTAAAAACTCATATTGGAAGGATTGATGCGGTTTCTGGAAAGCTGCAAATTACAGTATTAATTTTTTTGTAGTAGGTCTACTCTGAGTGGTGAACTTTTCAGTAAATTCAGTCGTGGTGATGTTTTATACGATTATTGTTTTTGTTAAGGCTGAGGAGTTATCTGGATGAGTCATGTTGAGCAGTTTGCTTGTTTAAAATGTTAAATACACTAGTTGTGGTATTCTTATACTAAGTTGAAATAGTCCTTCCATCCAGGATGGAAGGGCCTCTGAAAAAGCTAACCGCTTCTGTTAATAAAACGGTAGGAAGAAATTCTAATCAACGACCACCTTTAGACCTAGAGAGGCTGTAATAGTTCTTTACAAATCAAGTGCGGGAAGAAAATTTTCTTTCTTTAAATTTTTGAAAAATTAATTAACCGCTTTAATAAAGCGAATGCCAGAGCAGTCTTCCCGCAAATGGTTGGTACAATTTTTTTAAGCAATAAACAAGTTAATCAACTGATGCAATAATTTGTATTAAAGTCAAAAAAAATTAATTGCGTTACTTTTGATTGATGAAATTTTAGAATGTTATGAATTTCCCCTCTGAAGTGAATTGCAATACATATTTTTTGTCAACATTAAATTAGAATTATTATAAAAAAATAAACATAATTGATAGATGCCAGTGTATGATTAACAATTCATGATGGTTTCTCTAAAACGAAACGTTGTACTGAATCTATGTTTAGTTTTTTTTTGTACGTTCACCTTTTAGAGCAGAACAAGTATTGGTTTTATTTTTAATGTCTCCGGAAATTAGTTAGTTAATTTCACAACGACACTAATATTAATGTATGTATGTATTGAGGCTTTAACGGTCTGAGGCATTATTAAAAGAAAAGTTTTCCGGGCGAGAAACAAACAAACTAGGTAAAATCCATAACTGATGAGGATAAAGTTATTCCGACTGCTCATCTGTTCCAGAAAATGAAAATATCGACGTAAAGAATATACAAGAATGAGATGAAAGTGACGAGAGGTTTGAACGTTTAACTGACGTAGTAATAGCAAAGAAAACCAAGGGAATAATCGAGAACAAAGAAAAATACAATAAATATGAAGAAGAACAACTTTAAACAAATTTCATTCTTCAGAACTTTTTTGTCCATACGAAGGATTAAAAAATGACTAAATTATGTTATGAGTATATAATGTAGTAATGATATATTTAAAACTTCAGAATTTTAAAAAAATATAATTTCATTTCAAATTTGGACTTTTCCACTTAGTCCGTCCTCAAATACTCGAGTGTTTCCCAAAAAGGGAAAAAGTTTGTTCAAGGAGCATTTATTACAACTTCATTGATTGACGTTTTCTGATCGTTTTATGAGTTAAAGTCCCTGTATGCAATAGTCAAGTCAAGTGTTACCTACGTGCAGGTTTTTCAGTTTAAAAATTCGTGATGTCTGTAGTTTCAGCATAAAATTTATACAAAAATTATACAATTTAATATTCCAGGCCTGAATCAATGGCTCAAAAGATTTTAGAGTAACTTGATCTGATCGCAGAAGAATTCAAGTGCTTTCGAGGTGTGTCCAAAAATTCTAGAGCCACCATAATTTTTTCAGGAACTGGAAACAATGTCAAATTCCACAAATGCTTGAAGATTGCAAATCTTTGTTAGTATGATATAATATCCTAACATATTTAGAGTAATCGGTGTTGCCTCTCAGTTTATGAGCAACTACACTACCTAACATTAATTCGACATTTAATTTAAAGTAAACAAAATACTGCAAATTTATTTCAACAAAATTATAAAACAATCTTTTGTCTCCTCAAGAAGGTATTTTCAAAATTTATATCGTTCGGTTATAGAGTCAAGTATTTATAACAAGTTATCGTCACATGAAAATGAAGTAAATAGTATATTATTAAATTAGTTGTATAAACGAGAGCAGAGCCAGGAGTGCCATAATTCCTCTCGTTGAACAATAGACCCCTTATATAACGAGTTTAATACAATATTTTTTCCAAGTGCTTTATTATTCAAGTAAATGTAAAAAAAATTCTTTGCTGAATATAGTAACTTATATAGAGTGTGCTGCTAAAATATTATTCAACGCTTTTGCGTGTAATAAAATTTTTTTATTACACTTAATTGAAAAATATTTTTATTACATCACCTACCAGATCTCAAAAATGGATGTAGGTACTTAAAAAAATGAAATTTAAACTTTGTAACAAGAGTTAATCAAATTTACATAACATTTGGATTATCAGTTTTAGAAATATAAGCTTTCAAAGTCAAAGCTCTAAACTTTTGATACGATTGATCAAAATGATCAAAAATCAAGTGAAAAACTATATTATTAGCTCCAAATTTGAAGAATTGATGAAGAAGTAGAAAACAATAACAGTTCAAAGTCTCAGTAAAAAAACTCTATAGTTTAATTATTGCACACAGTTAAACAATGAGTAAAGTCTGAATCAATTATATTTACCGCATTCCATCGAATACATTGACCATTATTTAATAAACAAATCTAGTGTATTTATTACTAACCGATGCCACACATCTACTAACAATTTAACAGTATTTTCTAAGAACTTGGCGCGATTAAAAATAATTACGTATCGAGACGGAATTTTATTATGTCACAACATAATATTCTTAATTTGATTAGTAAACTACGTGAAAATTCTCACCTTAAATTCGTAAACAAACAAATAAGACACAAAGACACCACAAGCCGAACTAAGAATGGCAATAAAAAAAGCATTAACAAATTTTAATAATTTACATGATTATGAATCATCTCTCAATAATGAGTTCATGACATACTCATCTAAAATTCTAAAATTCTCGTTAGAAGCAATTGAGTAAAAACATAAGGACAATTAGATTTTCGACAACGAAATTTTGCGAAAACAAAAGGAAAAATGATTCAGGATTCTATTATCGAAAACATCATTCTTCGAAATACTCTGTCATAGTTAATTTTTCGACCTTGTGTTTATATTTGGAATATTCTTCGAAAAGTATTTAAAAAAAATATAAAAAGCCGGCTTTAGAAAAATCCCTTAAATCTGCTTAAAAATATTTGAAAGCGTCAAGCTGTCTGGCAGAAATAATCTTTTAAAAGCGACGGGGAGTCATTTCCTACTCATTATATAATTCGCACAAAAATTGCTTATTTTAACTTTAGTAATTTAAGGTCATTGCCTAAACGAGTTAAATGACAAGTTGTGTTATAGTTGCGTCGTTGACGCGCGAATTAAACAAAATGGAGTATTTTGAACTGTCTCATTTTATTAATTTCCCATTGCAAAATGACCACCAAAATTTGTATGCACGATTGCACTTTAAAAGTGGTTAAAGATTTAACCGAGAGATTAGGATTTGACACTTTTCGTAAAAGGTAGGTAATTACATAATTTGCTTAAAAGTTTACGGACGTGAACATATTTGTTACTGAGGTATTAACGTCAACATGCGGTGTTTTTCTTTGGCAAAAAGGTGACGGCATTAAAAGATTTACTATTTTAGTGTTTTTCCCCATTCATAAACTATTCTTTGGTATGCAAATTGTCAATGGCTTACAAACACCTTTTAACCCAACACCTGTAGGATTAAAACTTTTTTTTTGTAGTTATTTCTTGAGATAAATTTGCTTTCCACAACGTGAATACTTAAATACAACGTGAGAATATGTATTAAATTTGCGTTTATCACAAAATTTAAAATTTCTTTACGCGACCACGAAATTAAAATATAGTTCTGTTTTGCAACAAGTTTTTCTTGAGGGAATAACGGATGTCACATCCAGGATATTCCGCCAATTACGTCATATGGTGTAAGAACAGTGAAAGTTGATGAAGCGTTTCCTGATTGCGATTTTTGTAAAGTAGTCTCACGTTTTCGCAAAAGTCACTTGCTTGCAACAATTACTGGTGTAGTTTTAAATGTTTTTGTTCAGTAGGTATTTGATTATTTTTGTTTTGAGCTGCCAAACATTATAGTGAAGATTATTAGTTAATAACTAAATAAAATTTGTAGAAAATCGCAAAACTCAATCATTAACTCTTCTATTAACTTTTCTAAAAAAAAAAGATGTTCAGTTTTGTTGTACAAATTTCGATGCTGGTTAAACAATCAAAACGGTTTTGATTTCTAAATAAAAAATGCTTTTTAAAGTAAACCGGAAGTATGAGATCCCGATTATATGTTGAATATAGTCGAGATTTATTGTTTATTAGTAGAACTTCATACACAAACTTTAATTCAATTTGTAAATTTTTCGTACGGAATGTGAAACGTGGTGATGAT
The DNA here is from genome assembly GCA_030710515.1 of Abscondita cerata. Classification (NCBI taxonomy): domain Eukaryota; kingdom Metazoa; phylum Arthropoda; class Insecta; order Coleoptera; family Lampyridae; genus Abscondita; species Abscondita cerata. The sequence goes on from JALBCR010001079.1 coordinate 90,509, forward strand.
AGGTACTCCATTGTTATCAAAGAATTGTTGGAAATGAAGCGCGTAAACGAAAAACGTCTGTCATCATTCAATAATTTCAAATAAAACCTAAAAGAAATATTGATTAGTCGATGAAGTAAGCACTAATAACAGAGATAATCTACGATCAGAAGGAGCAGCCAGAGTATGGCATCCAAGCCCCGAAGCATTTATACCAACCAGTTTGGTAGGATTGTGGACATCTGTCCTCCTCATATTAATGTCACTGCTGTGAACTGTTCGACGCGGAAAGTTTTCCAATAAATGTTTTTATCAACTTGCATATGCATGAGTGTATTTGTAAGATGCTTACTGAGTTGCTACGAGGAAGCGGACATTTTTTCTCTCTATTTAGTTTCTTACTTTCCAGTACTCTTCTATTACTCCGAAAGTTTCTTCATATCGAGGGAATTTTGCAATTATTATTTCGCAATTAATATTTGCATATTTAAAGATAATGTTATTACTTTTTACTGATACACCTGCGGTATAGCTACATTAATTCTCGGCAAGCGGTAATTCGACTTCATTGCCACCGGAATTTCGAATTCTTATACACATTTCAAATCGTACGTAAACAAACTGATTAACGATCAATAAAAAAAAATAAACTCGCAAGAATTTGCACAGAAATCATAAACCACTTTCACATATCCTAAATCCTGCATACTTTCCTTGTCGTATACATAACTCGCACTCCTACTTTCATACGTTTATTTAATACTCTTTTTTTTCCTCTCGAACTAATTCAAGGGTTATTTACATTTTTCTAATAAATACGTTGCCCTCGATTCTTTCAAAGCAGGTGTTTGCTTCTAATGGGACTTTTCCTATACGACATAGTTATATGTTATTAGAAATTTTACGCGCGACAAAAGTTGTACGCGTAAGATCTATTTTTTTTTTGTTATATCCGAATCAAAATGAGGAAAGTGGTTACAAGAATATTTTGAATCCTAAATTTTCTTTATAGTCGTTAGTTGTTTTTTGTCTTCTCCTTTTTTTATTACACTTTGTGGAATTTAAAATTCAAAATTTGTTTCATAATGAAGAAAGTGGTTTCAGGAATATTTTGAATTATTATGCTCGTTTTCCTTGGTTTCATTTTATTTTTTTTTTATCTAATATTGCACTTGAAAGTCTTAAATTCGGGATTTTAATGGCAGTAATTTTTGTTTCGAAAATCATCCGCGTCAGAATTTTCATGTTTTATTATTTGAATAAATCGACATGAAGAAAATGTATTCCTAAAAATGTAACGTACTCTTAAGTGTTAATTTGTGGGATTATGGGATCCAATGCAAGGTTTATTATAATATTAGTTCATTAATTATTTTGAAAAAAATTGAGTGAAGAATATTTTGAATCCTAAAATTATACCAGTTTTTCCTTATACTTGTTTTTGTTTTTCTTGGTGACATTTCAGTTTTTACACGAAAGTGTAAAATTGTAGTTTTTAATCGACTTAATATTTTTTTTTACATAACCATCGCCATTAAAATATTCATGTGATTCTTCATAATATTAGTTAAATAATTAAAATGAAGAAAGTGATTTTGAGTTTTGATAGAAATGATTATTTTTTCCTTCAAGAGATATCAAAGTGGCATATTACTGAACTACAGGCGCTAAAAGCATTTTTACTGTCCAAACATTATAAGCAACAGTTCACAGCTATTAGGTTTGTACCTCGGTTACGTCATATTACCAACCTAATTCGTCGAGAATAAAATGTCACTATATTCAACTTTATTTTATTTCAATCGATAATGTTAAATTGTGGAATTTTATCCCGTTAAAATGCTTTGACGTGAATATTTCAAGTCAAAAATTTCAAGGTTTTTTCATTTTCATTAACAATATTTAATTTTTTTTCTTACTTCATCTTCTTGCTGTCGAAAGTGTTAGATCGTGGAATGAAAAAGCTTTAAGGTTTTTTTTTATAAAAAAAATATTCCCACCAAAATTCTTATGGAGAAAGTGGTTGAGAATATTTTGAATCCTAATAACATAATGGTTAAACAATTCTTATTGCCGTTTTATTTTTGAGTTTCTTACCGACACTTGATTTTGATAGAAATTTTTAATTGCTTTATCAAACTTAAATTTGGATCCGACAAACTTCGTTTTGTCCGAAATAGATTTTTTGACTGAATTAATTTTGAACATTTCGATTCCACCCTAAACCTTCGGGTAACCATTACGAACAAACCACGATCCATTTTTGTATAGAAAGATGGTGTTGAAGGATATTTTGAATCGCAATGATCTTTTAATGAAATTTGAGTTTTGATACAGTATTTCTTTTTTATTTAAATTATTTTATTCACTTGTTATTAAATTGTGAGATCCAATCGCGTTAAAGTTTTTTTTTATATTAATATCCAAGTTAACATTTATGGCTATACTAGTTTTTAAAGTCTTTTGTTTATTTGTTTCTCTTTGTGATATGTGATTAAAAAACTGTTCATTCATTCATTTTTGGTAATATTAATGAATATTGTTTCTAAAAATTAATAATAATTAATAAAAATGAATAAATTTTTACGGAGCATACTACGAGAAAACCAGATTGATTAAACAAAAACCTCAAAACACGTCAAGACGATATGATTTTTCATCGATGAAGAAGAGATTTCAGAGGAACTTTCAATTCAATTGATATCTAATAGCGCTAAAGTATACTTTTACATAACCTCAGAGTTTTTTTACAATAATATTAGTTTAATAACATTTGAGCACCATTTGAGTTTTTATAAAAATCGATAAAAATAAGTGTTTTTAAGTCTATTTTATTGCACTCAAAATTGTTAAATTGTAGGATCCAATGGCGTAAAGTTTTTTTTTTACATAAATATCGGATTCAAAATTTTTTAGATTTTTTCGCAATATAAGTTTAATAATTAAGGTGAAGGAATGTGTTTGAACAATATTTTGAATCCTACCAGTTTCTTTGGACGGCTTATTTTTTGTGTTTTCTTGATAAAATTTGAGTTTGACTCAAAATCTGACGACATTTGAATTTGATATTCAAAACTGTTAAATTATGGAACACAATCGGGTTAGAGTCTTTGTTTTACACTCGGTTTTACATAAATACCTGCTCCACAATTTTCAGGATTTTTTCATATCAGTCTTGAAGAACTTTTCTTTTTGTTTCCCTTGATGAGATTTGACTTTGATAGAAACGTTTGCTTTAATTTTACTCGAAAGTGTTAAATTGTTGGATGGGATCGTATTAAGCTATTCTTTTACATAAATATCCAACTCAGTGTTTCTAATAGGTATACATACTTTCATAATATTCGTTTAATAATTAAAATTAAAAAAGAGGTTGGAAAACTTTTAAATCCTAAAAATATTAAGTCGATTGAAAATTAGTAGGCTGACACATTGATAGCACCTATAGTAGTTAGTACTAACCTTACTTTCAGAGTTGCATCATTTTGAGTCAAGTTACTTTTGTTATTTCCAAAACAATGGATAAAAAATTTTGTGTGTTGAATAAACATTGCTTTTTGACCGAAAAAATACCGTTAAAGCAAAAACTTTACTAACTCTCCACCAGAAAAATCAACCATGGAGAAGCTAAATTTTGTCATGCACCGAAGATTATGAGCTTCGTGGACAACCAAAAGAGGCTGTTCCACAGACGAAAAAAAAGTCCATAAAATAATTTTGAATAACCGATAGAGATATCTGCTACTCTAAAGGCACGCGAAAGTTCTGTGCCCAATGGGTACCGCGCGAGCTCACAATCGATCAAAAACAACAACGTGTTGATGATTCCTAGCAATATTTAAAGTCGTTCAACGGTAATAAAAAATAAATTCTTGCGTCGATATATGACAATGAATAAAACATGGCTTCATCATCATACTCCAGAGTCCAATCGAGAATCAGCTATGTGGACAGGGCTAGATGAATCAACTTCAAAACGTGAAAAAACGCTGGACAGGTTATGGCTTGAGACGCGCTTAGAATAATATTCATAGACTATCTCAAAACTAGAAAAATAGTAAACAACGAATATTATAAGCGTTGTTAGAGCGTTTCAGGAATAAATCGCGAAAAAACGGCCTCATATGGCTAAGAAAAAAAATTGTGTCATCAAGACAATGCACCGTGCCACAAATCAATGATGATGGAAATATTATAAGAATATGGCTATGAAATGCTTCCCCATCCACCCTATTCACCAGATTTGTCCCCCCAGCGACTATTTCCTATCCGCAGACCTCAAGAGAGTGCTTGCTGGAAAAAAATTCAGCACTGATGAAGAACTAATCGCTGAAACAGAGGTCTATTTTGCGGCTAAAGAAAAATCGTACTACAAAAATTGTATCGAAAGTTAGAAAATCGTTGTTAAATTGTAAAATTCATTGAATTAAGCATAATATCGGCAAAAGTCAAAAAGTTTTGAAGTCAGGCAAACCTCCAATTTTTCTGCCATAACAATAATTTTGTTCAATTGGTCATTAAAGTTTAAAATTTAAGAAGCTAACAACTTACAACTGTTGGTTTTACTAAATACTAAAAGATAAAGCTAGAAAGTTGCTCGAGAGCAGAAGCATCAAAGCGTCATTTCAGAATGAAAAAATACGGTGTTTTTTCTCAAATTTTTTTCTTTAATTTTATTTTACGCAAATTGAAATAAGCATTGTCAATAAAATCCGTCGAAGGGTTACCGAGTTTATAATCATTCCAAGTTAAGAATGTGAGTTTTCTGCACAATTTAGTATGTAGTACCTGAGTACTGTATATACAGTGTGCCCAGTTTAAAATGAACTACATGGGGATATCGGAAACCCTTTGATATACAATGTCGGTTAAATTGAACAAAAGGTGCGTACTTGTATGCCTATAAATAATCTAGGTTTACTTTATTAAAAAGCCGCTTGAGTATTTAAATACAGGGTGAAAACCAAAAATTGGTGTTTTAGAAAAACCTTCATATTTCACTTATTAAAAGAGGCACGTTGATCAAATTTTCAGAATATGTGTAAGAGATCGTGGCCATTTAAAAAAATGTCTAGGCCTACTCTTTTCGGCGCACCCAGGTTTCCGAGATCCCCATGTAGTTTTAAACTGGACACACTGTATATTTTTTAAATTACAGTCGCCACTTCTTAATTGACTCACATTCGTAACCAATTAATATTTAAGTGACGAAAAGGGTTGAATAGAACAACCATGAATTTGAAATTACAAGCGAGCGGCGAGTTGAAGAACGAATGAGTGAATGAAGAGTATTTTATACTATTCCTTTCTATTTTGCCGTTTTATAGGTGCCATTTTATCAAAAAATGTATTTGTTACCGAATGTTATTTATGTTTTATTTTTCGACCTATGTATGATGAGCAACGTCAATACAATAAATGTCTATTGTACAGTAGTCAGTCCCTCCGAAATTTTTGACAATACAGACTACATTCGAATTACATTTCTGGAGATGTTACGGGTTTGAAATTGAAATTTCGAGATTGAAATAAGTTGGTTGTGGTGAGAGTGTAACTTATATTACCACTGTCTCCAGTATCATTTTGTAAAAAATGTTGAATTTATGTGAAATTTTCAAATTGTCCAAATTTAAATTATTGCTATGACTTTGCAATTTGATCAGGCTCAAAAAAGAAAGTGGTAACCCTTCAAAAACAACTATTCTCAGCAATCAAAAAGCTCAGAAAACCTGTTGTTACATTCCAACTCGAATGTGATTAGCAAAAAATCACACGTGCATGTTCTGGAATCATCAAATATTATTTATGGTAATATTATTTTTAAAAGTTACACGAATGGTTAAACATTCCGTAAACAATTAAAATTCACTTTTTTGTTGTTTATCACGATATCGATTAAAATATTTCTTTGTATTACATCACATTTTAAAAAAAAATCTTTCGCTTCTTTTAAGGGCTATGCGCGTTATTTAAAATCTTTTTGCATACCTACGTAACTGAGCTAGTTTTCATGGTTGTAACAGAGAAAACCGGTCGATATTGAGAAAGTAAAAAATCTAAATTATAATTTCAAGATCATTAAATCGATGACCTTTTTTTAAACAAATAAAACTGCGATGGGAAATGTATTTGAAAAATTTTGTGGGCTGACCATGAATTGGCTCGGAAGAGGAAAGGTCAATACAAAAAGCGGGTATAAAATGACTTGTACATGATTGTGGTTCTATTTGTAATTTTATACCCGCGTTTTTTTTTTGTTGTATCGAATTTCCTCGAGCACGTGACGCGAATGTGTTTGGTAAATCTTAAGCGCGAATTACGCGAAGGAAACCGTGGTATCACATAGTGTGGTTAATTTGCAAGTTTAGAAATGTAAATAGCCAAGGCTAAGTCTTTACCTTCAACTGATGGTAGGAAGAAAAAGCAAAGTCAATCTTGGTTAAAGATGTTCAACTGTTTTTATCGCAGGAATAAAGCAGGAGCGCTACATGGTCCTGCAAGAAGGAACAGCAGCAATCCTGCGGGAACGGCTGGCGGCAGGTAGTAAAAATCAGGAGTAAACGACATTCACAAGCACTCACTCCTGTCATAGCACGGCACTCGAAATTCCTAGTAGCCGCGAGTTTGACTGCGTTTAGTAAAGAGTTGGCTGAAGTAAATGAGGAAACAGCGCCCACGCAATCGTCACATTTATTATTAAAGTCGCACTTTGCACAGCTTATACTCTTAATTATTATCAGACAGATTGTGCGTGTGTTGAAGTCGAAGCCGTAAAAGAGACTGGTAGTCTTCGTACTCTTCGACGATGTTGAAGCAGACTTATTGTCGGGCCTGGACAGACCGCAAGTCTACAATCCTGCACCGCTGGATGACGCGAAGGTTATTTGATATTTCACGTTTTAACAATGCTAATCACACAAATTCTATTCAATTTACTTAGTAAATTTAACGTAATTTATAAAACGCGAACGTATGGTTCAGTCTGCAGCGAGTCATGGCGATACTTAAGTTTAACATTTTAACATCAATCACTCACTACTCGTACTCCGTATTCACATTTGCATAGTAATTTGTCTGATAAATCATGATCCTATTGGTAAAGAAATCTCGACAAAGTCTGATTGGCTCTCTACAAAGTGCCGCAATAAGCACGAAATGGCAGACAACGACGCCATTGAACATTATCATCGGAGCACCGTCTCGCTCGAATTTTTTAACTTCAATCATAACTTAAATGTCAAGTCGACACTCCCTTTTCTACTTGGCATCTTTTAGACAACTTGACGCCATTTTTCCATATCCATTAAAAAAGCAGTTATGTAAATTCGAAAGAATATTTTAATAAACGAAAAATTGTCCTAAAACAAAATCCCAACCTACATGTACATCAGAAATTCCTGTGTAATCTCGAACAGGACAGCATGTTATTTATTTAAAACCCCTTTACATATAAATATTACTAGGAACAGAAAAAAAGAGGACACAATGACCTCGACGGAAACATGTTTAAAGAACTTCGGCAAGTGGCGCAAATTATTTATTATTTCTGGTCGGTTGTAACTGCAACACTCTTTACCCCAAATTGGTCGAAAAAGATTAAACTGTGCCCTCATCAAAAATGATGTTCGCACTAAGGGATTTTCGTAGAAATCCTCGTTATGCGCTTCTTTCCAGAAATTCATGCTGTGTCAACAATCCTATTGCTATTGACAATTTACAAGTTTACATTTGTGGCATCCGATAAACACCTTATCCTAAGCCAATTATTGCCTTTCTGAAAAGTAAGTAAATAGTCCATATGTATATATTTGTTACAGGATGTAACTGTAACGTTCCAACTGACACCCAAAACACAAGCATTTATACCATTGTGAAGGTGTCACTTTATTTGTGTTTTTTCAGAGCGATCATCATTCATAAGTGTTTATTTTTCAATTCGTTTCAGTTTACATTTTCAAAATTAATTCTTTTTAATCAGCATCATCTCCATCTGTTGGAATTGAAATTATATATAGAGAAGAAAACTGCGTCAGGTAATTAAATAACTCATTTGTGATAATTTTTTTCTCTTTTCGGCTGCGTGAAACATGACATGGTCAAATGATAACTGTTGTTATATCCTTTTATATTTTGCATATTTTAGTTTTCTTTTATATACCGGACGCGATTTTCTTTTGAAACTAATCCAAAAGTATTCAATATTGAGTATTAGGGTACTTTAATAATCAGATAAAAATAAATATTGCATTTAAAAAGGTGTGTTTTTTGACCTCAATAGAACCTTCTAAACAAAGCAAGTAATAGTTTTAATTTGTTATAAAATTGAATTAATTTTATCGATTTTAAAATTAAGTAAAGTCATTAGACATTCAAATTGGCAAAATTTTAAAAATTGATGCCTTAATTTTTAAAATTAACTGTATCATATAATGAGTATAATAAAATTATTTACATTTTCGTTAAGATATGATAGTGTTCATTTCTTATAATCCAGGTTATTGTAATTATTGAATTAGCCAGTGATTTTTTTTTTGTTAGACTGTCCAGTTTAAAATTGCAGAATACACCTAAAATAATTCGTTTAATTTGAAACCACTTTGCCTAGCGATAGTAGGCGGAATTAAGAACAATTTATTTGTTAATGAACCCCATAAACAAAAAATTCATTTTATAAAGAAAATTGTTTACGACTACAACACTATAAGGTTCATGAACACTGAAAAATTGCTGGTGAATTTAATAGCATGTATGTATCCATCTTCTGAATGGTTAGAAATAGATTGAATCCATCATATCTGTAACTTATACAAAATATGAATAATTAAGTTATGCAAAATATATAGTTTTGACATGCCAAAAATACACGCTTTTACAAATTTATTTATTAAAGTACTTTTAAAATTTAACACAATCCAAAATTACAATAATATACAGAGTGTTCCTTCTCGGTATAACGGTACAACCTGTATATTATGAACGAATATTAAAATGTAAAGAATTTAATTTGATGAAACTTGTATTTGAAATATTTTTATTATTAATTTAATTAACTTTACTAAAACATGTTTCGTCTTTTTAGATAGTGTTTAAAATGAGAAATTACCCAAAAGAAACAACAAACAACCCTTCACCTGTGGTTAGTGGTTGGAAATCTCCAAACATTGTTCAACTAGAAACAATCAAGAAACGCAAAGAAGTATTATTGAGATCATCAGGTCTTTTCCAAAATCTGAAGCAAGGAATGCTCTTCGGACTTTTAGAAAAAAAGGTAATCGGCAATAATTGAGGACAGACCAGAAGAAATGTCTAACAGGAGGAGCAACTTGGTCAAGAAGTAAAAAAAGAGCCATTAAAGAAGAATCTGACCGAATAAAACTGTTTTTAAGAAACAAGGGAACAGTGAAGGATATGTTTGTTAATGTCTGGAGAAAATTCAGCGGCGACCTGGCTTGCCTCTGGGTCTCCGGCGCAAGCTGCTCGTGGGCCTCCAACTGCCGCCGTTCCCATAATACAGAAATGCACAGTACCTACTTAGTATAGAACTGAACCTCTCGAGTTATCTACGTATTGCATTTTTCTAATAAGAACTAATCTCTATTAAAAATTAATTTTATTGGTTTATAAAATAGACATGATTATCGTAGTACATTGTCACATTGTAAATAGGACACCCCACTACCCAATGATCCTTCAATTGTACCTATAAAATAAGACTGCTGCTCCCTAAAATGTCTACAATTTTGTCTGTATCTAAATTTGTAAATAGGTCTCTTTCAACATGTATAAAAGAAAATTTGTCAGATTGTCATCGCCTGAAGAAGCCCTCAACCGATTTTGGACCACTTTAATTTATTAGAATTTTTGGGTCCAACCACGTGCAGTCAATCAAAATATCTTCATGAGCACAAAACCTCTCCTCAATACTTGCTCTGATATTATCGACATCGATATATACTCCTGTATAATTACAATTAGAATTAGAAAAACATCGATATACACTGTGTCAAAGATAAGAATGAACAACATGGGGATCTTGAAAACGGTAGAAGATACAAGGTTGCTCAAATTGCAAAAAACTTGGGCAATTTGGAGTATATTTACATGGCGTTTGAAAAATATTTTTCGTTTTGAGATTTTACAAAAAATTATTTATTTTTATATATTTTGCGCTTGTTTTTAAAATATTAAAAATCTAAAAACATTTTTCATTGACACTTTTAGAGTTTTAGAAAATGGTGGTTTCAAATTTTTAATCCAACATTTCATCTCTGAGAAACCAACAACATTTTATTTTTTTATATCACCGTATACAAAAAAACACTATGTATTTGGTAGTGTTTTTATTACAAATTCAACAATGTATCACACTTTTTGGAATTTGCGCTACCTTGTATCCTTTACCGTTTTCAAGATTCCCATGCTCTTCATTCTTATCTTGGACACAGTGTATACTTCTGTATAATTAACATACTTCTAGCTTCATTGTTCGTTTTGTCTCCACACATTTTTTTTTTTTGTTTTCTGAGTAAAATCAATTTCTAATGTTATTGCCTATTGACTTCCTTTTTATAGTCATTCGTTTTGCGTAGAGCTTATCAAAGTAATTGTCACACCTTTTGCTAATTATTTGATTCTAGGTTTGAGTCTAGATGAACCGCCATATGTAGTTGAGTAATTAATGTTTTGCTTTGAAATATTTAAACACAGGTGACATAACTAGAAATCTAGTAGAACTATTAAAATGAAAATATTTTTGAATTTACTCCAGTGACTCATCAAACTTCCGGCAATGATTTTTGTTTAGGAATCAAAATTCCCTGTCGATATTTCACTCAAAACTGTCGAAGAAAGTTACAAGTTTTTCCGGATATCTTAGTTCTCGCTCCCTCAATAATCGATGACAGGACTCTAAGCTTGCTCCACCATCTTTAGCCCCAATTTTCTGTAACTTATACAGTTTTTTGTAACCAGTACATTTTTTTTGTCTCCCTTTCTCATACAACCATTGTTTTATGACATTAACTGAGAAATATTGCGGACTTCTATAATAGCTCAAATAAATTCTCCGCTTCACGCAACTTAGTAGTCAAATCAGCTACAATTAAAATTCAGAACGTGCAGCGCATTATAGCAGCCTTTTGTATTACCGTTGATTGAAATATTTAATCAACGATTGAAATATTTCAATCAACGGTATTACTATTAGCTGCATTGAACAAACATGCAATAATATTTGAAACTGAAACATCAAGGTTGGATAATTCTGACTTAATAAATTCATACGAAGCTAAACCACTGGAATCATGAATTACTGCTAGTTTTAAAAGTCTTTTATGTACATTTCTTGAGATGGCATAGAGGACACATATCTCCAATTGCTCCATTGCAGATACATCTTGTGTAGAATCGACCATTAAACTATAAATAACACTTTCCAGGAGGTGTTTTAAGATTTTATTGCGGCCTTGCGAGGATATCGTATCTATCAATTTGTTTATAATATTTTTGGATAATAATTTCAGTAGGTTACCTTAACCTAACTTCCGCCACGGCGTGTTGTCGCTTTTCTATTCAGGACTGACATTCTAAATATTCTTAATTCAAACCTAATACCCATGAATGAATGGCGAATTCTGATCGTTACCTCTAAAGCCATGCAACAGAGACAAAATACTTTGTTTAACTCAATGGAATTTCTACTCATTTTTTATATTTTGGGTCGCTTACAGAGTTATAAAGGGACCCAAATGAGTTCTTTTCAAATTGTAAGTTATTGCAATTATAGCCAATTAAAAAGCCTCAAGTTTATTCTACATTTTCTTTTTTTATTCATTTGTTTATCCCTGTTACTTCATAAAATACACCGTTTTGAAACAATGTTGTAATTTTTTCTTATTAGATAGTTTTTATATTTAATTGTCATTGTTGTAATACACCTTACAAAATTAATATCGTTTAGGCATAATTATGCTAATAACAATTAGCGAAACAACGCAATTATATATTAAAATAAAATTAAAAAAATTAATTTAAAAAAAAATTAAAGAAAACTCAAAAAATTTAAAATATTTTTTTTTAAATATTTTAAAATTTTTTTAAAATTATAATTTATATTTATTATAAAATTTAAAATTATAAAAAAATATATTTTAAAAAAAAATTATAATAAAAAAATAATTTAAAAATATTAAAAAAAATAAAAATTTTTTTTAATAATTTATTTTTTTTTTAATTAATTTTTTTTTTAAAAAATATAATTTAATATAATAATAATAAAAAAATATAATAAAAATATTTTTTTAAAAAAAATTATAAAAAAAAAAAAAAAAAAAAAAAAAAAAAAAAAAATTATAATTTAAAAAATTTTATAAATAAAAATAAAAAAAAAAAATAAAAAAAATAAATAATTTTTTTTTTTTTTTTTTTTTATTAATTATTTTTTAAAAAAATTAAAATAATAATTTTTAAATATAATAAAATAATATTTTTTTTTAAAAAATATTTTAATTATTTTTTTAAATTTTTAAAAAAAAAAAAAAAAAAAAAAAAAAAAAAAAAAAAAATTAAATAATAAAAAAAAATTTTTAAATTTTTATTTATTTTAAAAAAAAATTTTAATTTTTTTTATTAAAAAATTTTTTTTAAAAAAAATTTTTTTTTAAATTTTTTTTAAAAAATTAAATTTTATTTTAAAAATTAAAATTTTTTTTTAAATAATTTTTTTTTTTTTATTTTTTAAATTTAATAAATTTTTTAAATTTTATTTTTTTTTTTTTTTTTTTTTTAAATTTTAAAAAAATTTAATTTTTTTTTTTTTTTTTTTTTTAAAAATATAATTAAATTTTTTAAAAATTTAAAAAAATTAAAAATATTTTTTTTTTTTTTTTTTTTTATTTTTTTTTTTTTTTATATTTTTTTTATTTTTTATTTTGTAGATGTGAAAATTCTTTGCGAACCCGAAGTAGTGCAGTATTTGAGTTCCGTTTTTGTTGGTATTCCCGGAAATATCATGTTTTTATATCTAAAAATATATCTTAACTTACTTTCCTCTTCGTCATTTTACTTTCTTATGTATGTATGTATTTATATGGTTAAAGTTTTTTTATTTTATTACAAATTAACCGTTCATCTCTTTTGTATTTTCATTGTTTTCAGTAGATCTTTAAAACTTTTTCAGTCTATTTCTTTCTTTAACACGCTTAATATTTTTCTGAATAGTTTCTTGTGTTCCCTATATTGATTTATCTGATCATAGTATCTTTGTCTTCGAATTATTTAGGGCCGAATTCAGAGATTTTTCTAATTCTTAACTCACACTCAAGGAGTTCGTCACTCATATTCGCCTAAGTTAGAGAGTTAGAGAGTCCACCTCCATGGTCCACCTCACCCTAACTTTTGGCATTCCAAAACCATGAAAAATAACTAACTAAATTGAGTTATGTTTGAGTGTCGAACATGTCAACTTTATTATTAGGGAAATGATTGGTAACGAAAACTATACTAAACAACTAATAACATCAACTTAATCTCACTTATTAGTTATGTACTTTTTAGTCACTCATTCCACTTGATTTGTTTCTGAATACCGTTCAATTAAGTTAGGGTAAGATAAGTATGGCATTAGTGTAACAGGATAATTAGGAAGCTCTCTGAATTCGGCCCTAAAACTTCCAATGAAACAACAACGAAAATTTTGCCACAAAAGAAAAAGATTAGAGGTGTGACATCATATGAATAGTTGTCTCCTTAGCATTGTGAAATGTAGAATTGAGTGTTCACCGAATTCTTCTCACAATAAACCATGCACTCTGTGGCAAACAGTGACATCTTGTTGGAACAAATACCGTAGAGATCACAGCCTTCATTTGAAACTGCAAACAGTGCGTATTGACATTTGATTTGCGGGCCTTATTTTAAAAAAAATAATGGATCAATAATTCTATCAGCTCATACATAACTATACTAAACTGTTGTTTCTAAATATAAACACAATCTTTGAATATTTTTGTGGTGGTTTTCTTCAAGCCGTTTAAGAGACCAAAGATTTAAATTGTAAAGACTTGGAATGTCAATTCATGAACTAGTCGAATGTATGCTAAAACAAGATCTACACATAGTACACCATATGAATCTTGGTACCGAATCACATAAAACCTTAGGTATCTCCGCCGCATTTTTAGTTCACATTTTATAAATAAGATGGGGAGTTATACGACGGTTTCCAAACCGAAGATTTTAACACCTCTTTTTCACTTTTTTCGAAAAGAAAGACTTTAAAAACACTTAAGGGAAACATGACAGATTTCAATATTTTCAAATAGAAAACTTATGAATTCCGAAAAAAATTTATTTTATTTGAATTTTAAACCGATGTATTACCGAACCATTTAAGTTTGTCTCAAATTAGTTATAACAAAATTGTATGCGGAAACTAGAAAAGTGTCTATCTCACCTCAGTTTTTTCTGCTCTGTTCAAATATGTAAACAGTTTTTTAATAATTTGACCTAAATATTTTTACGTAAACAAAATTTATAAATATTTTTAAGTCCGCACCTGGATAAACATTAATGTTTATACGCTATTAAACACATTAATGGACAAGAAAAATATGTTGCCAATATAAAGTATAATTCACAATGTCAATTCATGAACTAGTCGTAGTGAGTTTTCGCAAATTAAGAAATAAACAAAATAAATAAAACACCTTGTATCTTGGTTGTGAAGGATCGGAGACCTGTATTTTTAGAATCATCTTGATGTCCCCAATCTAATCCTAACGTATGCGGATTTACCAATGAATCACCCTGTATAATAAATAATAAATATGCTCTATACCGTGTGTCTCTGGAAAGACGCAACATAGGAATTTCACTATAGAAAAAAATTGAATTGATCCACTAAGGCTATGAAATTTTCGTATTGACGTATACGTTACAATTAAATGTTATTGCGTGTTCTTTATTGTAATATTCTCTAATTTAATTTTTGTAAATGAGTGCATACAATCACCGAGAAAGTTCAAATGGTTAGAGGGTATACAGAAGTGAAAGCTATAGAAACACTTCCGCTTTGTTTGCTGTACTTTTTCCGGATCGGCAGAGAAACGGCAAGCGTCCGAAGCAGGTTCAACAAAACCAGAACATGGACTACGATGAAGACATCAATGTACTCGAGTGCTGTGCAACTGAACCCTAATATTAGTATTCGACAACTAAGTATCGACTGTGGTGTAAATAGGTGTCGAGTTCATTACATTTTAAAAAGCATAAACCGATGCTGACAAAAGGCAAGAATTTTGTGAAACATTAATGGAGATACGCAATAATGATATGAAATTGTTAAAAAAAATTTATTTTCTATATATTTTTAAATTTTGATGGGTGTCCAGCACATTATGCGAATCAAATAAAACAATTTTTAAATGAAGCACTTCCAAGAACCTGGATTGGAAGAAGTGAGGAAGTTACTTGGCCACCAAGATCACTAGGCTTGTCCACCAACGACTTCTTTTTATGGCCTTACATATCATCGAAGGTTTATACCGACAGAACCCACGACACAATTGAGTCTTTAAAAGATAAAATTGTGGAAGTTTGCTTCAATATACCAGCAAATATGATTGCAAATGTGCAACGAAACTTCTATTTGGAGCACTGTTTAGCAGTAAATGAACAGCATTTTAACCAGTTGCTATAAGCCAAGCACTCCGCATGTATTACCTATTAGTTTTCACTTCTGTATATCCACAAACAAATCGGTCCTTTTCAGGACCACTAACACATTATAGAAAAGAATTTTTTAATACGATGTAATTAAAACTTAAAACGACAGTCACTTTTAAAAAAAACCGTATTTGAAATTACAACATTTCTTACAATTGTTCTTGGATGGTTTTAAAATAATAATCTTGTTATCTTGTTTGTTGACTCCTGGATTCTAGTAAAACCTGAAATAGAAAGTCAAAAATGAAATAGCAAATTAAATAATTTAAAGCACAAACCTTTACGCTCTCATTATTCATAACATTAAAAACCTTAATCGGGCATTTTCTAAAAATCTTCATTAATCCCATGAGTTTAAAATTGTTTAGAAGCTAAAAATGTTTAACACTTCTAATTCTGGGTTATACTTTACTTCGCTGATTTCGAATAAAGTCCTTAGAACACCAACTTTGTTTATCGGTAGAAACCTGTAGTAGAGACAAACTACTCGATCCATACTAATCGAAATATCTGTCTTATCTATAATAACAACTGTATTGACTTAAAATAAACTTTTAGCTTTAGAATACCTGCATATTCTTGCAAAGATGCAAGTATTATGTCTAATAGTTTACACACAGGTCTACAATACAAGAAAACAAACGACTCATTAACCTCAAATTCAATACAAACAGGTTTATGTATTTCATTATGCTTGCTTCAATAGCTATATTAAAATATGAAAGCAACTGAACATTGATTAGAATTTTCGTAAAATCACAAAATACTAAATACTTACTTTTTACAAACTTAAAGAATAATATTTACATTTGAAGGAAGATTAGACATTCTACACTTGCTCTCTCTTTCTAACTTCAACAAAATGCCGTAACGTATTGAGTATATAATAATCCGGAATTTTCATAGCAATAGTAAATCAAATCAACTTTTTTCAATAGTAAAAATCCTATGTTGCGTCTTGCCAGAGTCACACGATATATAGGACAATATATTAAGATGATTTAACACTAAAAGGGGAACATCATATATTAACAACAGGATGATATATAATAATAATTACATTGATTCAGTTGATGAGATTGCTAACTCTTTTGCTGATTTCTTTTTAATTACCATCCAATCTGCCTCTCACAGAGGATCTGCTTACTAGCGATTGTATAAATATTCCTGAGTTTAAGGAAAGCCAAGTTTTGCAATCTAAAATGACTGCTGGATCTGATGATATACCAACATTTCTTATTAAAAATTGTGCCGTTGTACTCGTGTCCCCTTTGACAACTTTGATAAATATGTGTTTGAGGGCAAGTAAATTTCCCTACTATCTGGAAAACGTCAAAAGTATGTCCTGTGTACAAAAAGGGTAACAGGTTGAATATCTCTAACTTCAGATCGATTGCAATTATATGTGATTTTGCAAAAGTTTTTGAGACGCTTTTACAGAATTTTTTGTATTACTCAGTGAGTAATCAATTAATGACTCAGCAACATGGTTTTATAAAAGGACGTTCTACTGTAACCAATCTTTTGGAAATAACCCAGACCATAGCAGAGAATCTTGATAATCGTATTCAGACAGATGTTATCTATACTAATTTTTCAAAGGCGTTCGAGAAACTCGATCACCATGTATTACTTAATAAATTATCTAAGTTTGGTCTTTCTCAATTTTTAAAAGATTTATTTTATTCATACTTAACCAATCGAAGGCAATATGTTGTTTACAATGGTCATAAATCCCGTGAATACATAGCTATGTCTGGTGTGCCTCAAGGCTCAAACTTAGGTTCTTTGCTATTTAACATGTTTATAAACGACACCATACAAATGGTGGAGATTGTAATTCTTTACAGAACAATTTGAACCGCATTATAGATTGGTGTAGAAATAATAAATTAGATTTAAAACTTGCTAAATGTAATGTTGTTTCATTCTCTTTAAAACCAGAATGTATTCAGTTTGATTATAAAATTGGTTCAACCGTACTCAACAGACCCAAGACTGTTACAGATCTTGGAGCGACTTTTGATTCTAAACTTTCTTTTGCACCTCATATTAATCACATTGTATCGAAAGCAAATCGGATTTATGGCTTTATTGCAAGGTGTTCTAGGGATTTTACGAATATAATTTGTAAAGAAGCTATTTACTGCATTAGTTCGTCCTAAGCTTGAATACGCTTCTATAGTATGGAGTCCTCAATATAACATTCACATTAGCCTGATAGAATCTTTTCAAAGACGTTTTTTTAAATTACTTAGCTTTAAAATTGATAAAATATATCCATCTATAAGCACATGTCACGATAGGTTATTGCAAAGACACTCTTTTGATAGTGTTCTGTAAGAAGAGAGTATTTTACAATAACACTTCTAAAGGGAATTTTATCTAACAACATTGATTGTCTCTTTCTATTAGCAAACTACAGTTCTTAGTACCGAGTTATCGTCAAGAATGTGTCCCACTTTTTATCTAGCAACATCCCATACTAATGTGTTAAAAAATTCATCCTATTTATGTAATGTGAAAATTACAATAAGAGTACGCATATACACATGATATCGACATTTTAATTTTTTCTCTCTATCTTATTTTATAGTAAATCTGTGTTTGCTCTAGTTTGTTAATAGGCAACTTTAACTAGAGTTGAATTAAATAAAATAAGATGTATTTATGACAAACCAACACGTATATCACAAGAATTTAAAGCCAGTATCATCACAGGTAACGTATTCACAAGAATCTCTTAGGTAAACCGAATTTGACAGATTCGATGCTATACTAGAAGTTCTAGAATATTTTCTAGGTTTGTCCATTAGGCCAACCCTTCTTCTTTGGCTTACGCAAAGATGTGTCTTTTCTCTTACCTTTAATTCGTTTATTGCCATTTCTTTCTTATATTCTGTGCAGTAGTTTGCTCTTGCAGAGCGTTTTCCTCACAATTTATACAGAGATGGCTGATCGCATGTTTTGCTTTCAGTGTAGCAGTTTTCCACATACACACACTTATTCGCTTCACAACGGATAGACGTACGGCCAAGTTTCTGACATTTAAAGCACCTCATTGGTAAAAGGGATGTACAGTCGTACTTCTACATTATAAAAAATCTATTTGTGCCCTCTTAGATAGAGTTGGGGTATTAAAGTTATTATATGATTAGGACTGGTCCTAAGTACTCCCGTCTCTCCGTGTTTTAATGTCTACTATGGCTTGTTGATTTGTTTCTTCCAGAATTTCTTCTATAGAGCATTTAAGTAGGTCATGGCAGTAGACAACATTTTTTGAGATATTTAGAGTACTAAGCGGTACTAGCTCTACTTCCATCCCACGAAACTTTTAACACTCATTAAACGTTTTGATTGCGAGTTCGACGCTTTTTTCAAATTTTCACTTTTCCGAGGATTTCATATACTATTTTTTTTAACATTGATTATACGACGGAGTCAGATTGGCAAAGCTTATGGCAGCTTTGGAAACGCAGTTTATAATTAAAAAATTACAATGGATGGCGCTGCTAGTACAAAATTATCTTGTTTAGAATTTGATAAGCAAAGTTACGCACCAGTCCGATTATCGAGACTCTGATATGATAGAACTGACTCTGCGAAGCTAATTATGTCATTGTTTGTTATGTTAAGCAAAGTCTTGCGGTTTTAAATTTCAATGATGTTTAAATGCAGTCAAAACAATAAACGTAGCGTCGATCCTTCTTCTAATACAAGGACAGACATTAAAAACCACCATTCAAAGCAAATCAATTGTATAAAATATTCCAGATGATTTATATTGCAAAAATAGTAATGCTTTATACTTAAATATTAAAAAATAGGTCGTGTGTTTGGAAGTGGCTCACGATTAAAAAATACACTTGACTTGTTTTTTCCAATAATTATTAATGCGTCGAGTAGCAGAATTGCCAAATTCCGTTACTCCAGATAAGTCGTAACTTTGATTATATAATTGAACTAGGTATATAAACAAAGCTCGTGCTGAGTTGGAAAAGAAGTTGTAAATTGTTTTTTGTCATTTTTACAACTTTGCAAATAATAAACGTTGTATCTTTAAAACTTCCAAGTTGCCGCTATACCACAAATTTCGGCGAACCGTTTAACAAAAGAATGCCCTAATTATAAATAAAAAACATTTTCAGTTCTTATCGTAACGGAATGCAACTGCTACAATAACAACTTGTGAGAAAGTTTGGATTGCGTCATTGTTTACTCAACGCGAACATTATATACCGTTTGCATTTTTTCAGCGCTAACAATTTGAATCAGCGACATCAAGCAATTGAATACTGTACTACAAAATTTAGCGATGACAATAACCTTTTTAACGAATTTGAGCGTTTGAATGCAGTACTGCAAATACTTCAGTATCGCCGCCTGGTGGCCGAATGCGGTTAAGGTGTTTCCAATTTTTATATGGGGTTTGCCAATCTGACTCCGTCGTATAATCAATGTTTTTTTTTTTTTTTTTTTTTTTTTTTTTTTTTTTTTTTTTTTTTTTTTTTTTTTTTTTTTTTTTTTTTTTTTTTTTTTTTTTTTTTTTTTTTTTTTTTTTTTTTTTTTTTTTTTTTTTTTTTTTTTTTTTTTTTTTTCCTCCCTTTTTTTTCTCTTTTTTTCCTTTTTTTTTTTTCCTTTTCCTTTTTTTTTTTTTTCCTCTTTTTTTTTTTTTTTTTTTTTTTTTTTTTTTTTTTTTTTTTTTTTTTTTTTTTTTTTTTTTTTTTTTCCCCCTTCTTTTTTTTTTTTTTTTTTTTTTTTTTTTTTTTTTTTTTCTTTTTTTTTTTTTTTTTTTTTTTTTTTTTTTTTTTTTCTTTTTTTTCTTTTTTTTTTTTAATCAATGCTTGCCTGGAAAGTTTAAGTACAAGATAAGCAGATCTCACGTCCGTCATCGCGGTGAGTTGGATATTAGTTCTAGACCACCGTTTTTGTCAATTATCTATAATCTTGTTCTTGATAATGTTTCAGGTCTTTTTGTTTCATAGACTTTATATACTACTAGTTGTGTCGCTGCACGCCAAGCAGCTTTATCGGCCTCTTCATTACCCATCACACCTATGTGACTTTATTAGAGTTTATATAAATGTATTTGGCATTTCTCTTGTACATGTTTAATTAGTGCTTGTATCCTCTGAGTTATAGATCCCATAGTATAAATATCTTCAATCCTAACAGAACACTAATCGAGTTCGTGACTACGACACACTTCCCAGCATTTACACATATTAAACAGTAGAGGAGAACTTGCCAGATCGCGTACTGTTCCGCCGTGTATATATATATAGATGTGTTCTTGTCTAGCGTCCACGGGATGAGATATATTATTTTCTAAAGAAAGCACAGCCTACACTCTCTTCAGTTTTGGAACCGTCTGTATAAAATGAATGTTGCCTCCCGATATTTGTAGCAGGGTTCATTAAAAGCCTGGTGGTATGACGTTTCTGGCAGATGTTGTAGGTTAGGTATTATATGTACAGGGTGTTAGGTAAACATGCAAAAACCAATGGGGTTTTCTTGGCCTAATCTAAGAATATTTTGTCCTATGATGATTTCCTAAACACCCTTTATTTCGAAGATACAGGGTGAACAAAATGTGCCACAGTAACAATATTAATGTAAATAACTTTTTGGAAGAAACACTACCTGAGTTTATGGAGGATGTACCATTATGACAAGAATGGCAATGTGGTATATGCACGATGGTGCACCACCACATTTCAGTTTGGTTGCTCGTAATTTTAACAGCAACATACGGAGATCGCTGATTGGTCGAGGGCCACACGCATGGCCTGCTCGATCCCCAGAATTAAATCCATGGACTTTTTTCAGCGGGGATATCTGAAATCACTAGTTTACGCTACTCCTGTTGAAGATTTGGGCTATCTTGAGAAATCGATAATTGCTGGGTGTCAGTCTATTAAAAACGACCCTGGTGTATTTGAACGAGTTCGACATTCATTGACGAGAAGATTGAATGCTTGTATCCAGGCTGAGGGAAGTCATTTCGAACATTTATTCTAGATTGGATCAACTTGACATTTATTTTTGATATTAAATAAAGTTACAGTCAAATTTGTTCAATTCTGTATTTTCGAAATAAAGAGGTGTTAGGTTCTCATCATATGACAAAATATTCTTATTGCGCCAGAAACCCTTGAATTTTTTGCCGCATGTTTACCCTAACACCCTTATATTGGGCATTGTCCACGGCGGTATTTCGTTGTCGGACCCTCATTAATTAATTTAGGGATATGTATTTCTAGCGAGCTCATACATTCCCGAAAATGTACGCACCACTAGGTTGGGTTATAGTCGGTCTCAGCGAATATTCGTTTCGAGCCTTTTATTTATTTAATTGTATGGTACATTTTAAATATTGTATTGTGATGTAAGTATTATGTATGGTGCCCCCAGAAGATCAGTATAAACCTGTAAAGTGTGGTGACGAAACTGTGTGCAATTGTGGATTGGTTCGTCTTGGCAAAGCATTTGCTTCAAGGTTTAGGAAAACCACTAAAACTTAAACATGCTAAACCTTACCCACCCTAGCATTCATATGTAATAATATTAACCAAGTGTGTAAACATTATAGAAGGTAAATAAGAACATAAAATAATAACATTACAGCCATTGCATGTCGACACATAATAGACCGGTCCAAGCGCCAGTCACGACAATGAAAGGGAAAAAAGTAGCTTAAAGAAATAGCAACAATCACACCTCTACAGTGTGTTTCCCTGTAAAAGTAAAATATCGACCCTATATCCTAGAACAAATATTAGACCAGAAATCTGATTTGTCTACTCAACCCCTCAACACAAATTTACAGAATATTTGTTGTGTGCCCTATATTAACTATGTTTGTGTTTTATTGAATGTTGTTCATTTTTTCCTAATTATCAGGGTCTTGATGACCAGGTCCGGAAACCAAAGTGGTGATTCTCAGGAACAACATGTTTTTCTTGTTGACCATGGAGTACTGTAAGGTACTGATCAGCTTCCATATTTTATATTTGCACCAAAAACCCCTTAAAAACACACACGAAAAAAAAACTCTAAAGAAAATTGACGTAAGTTTTGACGTTTAATTTAGCCTTGAACAGACATTTATAGTTTGAATGATCGGGGTGTGTCCGTAGCCCTGACATGTGACCTGAAATTAAGGTAGCCCTTCTCTGGTTCAACGACATTAATCCCGTTTCGCAATATAGGCTTTCCACCGGACTAGTAGGAAAAACTCCTATGCAATAACGCAGTCCCAGGTGGTGTACAGTATCTAAACTCTGTAATAAGCTGCTACGCGCTGACAAGTATACTACATCATAGTCTAATTGCAATAATACGATAGCTCTATAGATGCGTATCAAGCACTTTGGTTCTGCTCCTCATTTTGTATGAGCTAAAAATTTTAATTACGTTCATCGATCGACAACATTTATCCTTTAACACGGATATGTGCGAAGCCCACGTTAGTTTGTCATCAAACGTCATACCCAAAAATTTTGTATGACGCAAACATCTAATGACACGGCCTTTTATCAACAGTATGATCCAGCATAGGGCGAAGTTCTAAGTCTACAGAAGTGCATGGAGCTAGTTTTTTTTCAGAAAATATATAGCTCAGGTTTTCTATTTTTAATTATTTTATATACAGACTCCTGCAGTTTGCGTATTATTTCTCCCTTACACTTTTACCCGAATACATGATCGCCAGGTCATCTAGATATAGACATTTATAAACACACATGTCTACATCTGCAGTCAAGTCGTTAACAGCAATAGCAAGCAAGGTACAGCTCAGGGTAGAACCTTGGGGTATTCCATTTTCTAGGATACGAGAAGAAGACAGATGGTTGTCCACTCTTACCGAAATCGGCGGTGCGTAAGAAACGATTTAATGAAATTCAGCAGGTTACCTCTAATTCCGTAGCTGTGAAGTTTTGCAATATTCCGTATCGCACGTCATATCATACGCCCCTATTATATCGAAGAATACCGCGACTAAGTGTTCCCGATTTTTAAACGTATCTGAATATGATTTTCCATTAATACTAGATGGTCTAAGGTCGATCTGCTCTTATGAAAACCTGCCTGATAAGATGCTAATAAATTGATCTTTTCCAGGAACCAATGCAACCGAATATTTATCATCTTTTCCAAAAGTTTACACATGCAGCAGGTAAGGCTAATAGGACGATAGATCAGCGCTGAGATTAACGACTCGTGACGTTTCTTTTTTATATAATACGGAGGTATTTCTGTAATTACTCAGACTTTTTTAATCTAAAATCTGGCTTTCAAGTTTCTCGTCTTGATGAAGCCCCTTACCATAGGTGACGAAACTATGTACCTTTGAAGTGTTGTTGGCTAAGTTAACTGTAAATAGTCGAAATAGTCAATTTGATCCGCAGCACCAAAGTTTTAGTTTTAGAGCCGAGCTATGACGCGGCTATTTTAAATACTATAAATGACTTGGTCTGAACAGTGCTTTCAATTTCTTTCTAGAGGTTAATAAATGAAAAGTTGCCGTTTCAATTCAATCATTTTCATTCAATCGAGGAGTAGGGTAGTAATGAACGGCTCAAAATGTGCGAGTCCAATAAGTATGTATTATAAAATTTAATAAATGTATTAAGTAAATAACTACTGTCTATTCTATCGAAACAGCACTCAAGTCCGTTTCTTGTGCTTTAATGGAGATATCCAATGGACGAATAATTCTGCACTTAAGAGATATGGTGGAAAACGGCACGCAATCTGTCATCGTAAGAACCGTAGACATTGATGTTGTGGTCCTTACAATATCCTTCTGGTTTTCCCTAAACTCCTGTGGCTTTAAAAATCTGTGGATTAAATTTGGATCTGAAAAAAAAAAACAAAGGTACATACCAATACCCAGTTACCCAAAACTCTTCGAGAGGCCAACTGCCTTATGAGGATTTTATGCCTTCACTGAGTGCAATACAGTGTTCTTTTTCCACCAAAAGGGTAAGAAGTCGGCGTAGAAAACTTGGGTAAACTTGGATAGCTTTAAAATAATTTGAACTAATATCCAAAGTGCATCAGTATACCTTGCCTTATATTCTGGATTCTTGAAAGATATTTTTCATTGTTATGTACGACAAAACTAGTATAGAGAGAAACAAAAACGATGTTAGGTTGGATATCAGCTAGAAACAAGGAGCTCCCAAATATTACTAAAACCAAGCTGCTTTACGGTAACACATTTTACGTGCTGTTTAGCAAGAAGGGCAAATTTGGGGCCAAGCCGACAAATCTTGTCCAATCACTACATCTCAGGATGACTAAAAGTGGAAGTTAACTGTCACCACTTGGACACTTATATGGTCCGATCTGCCGGATATATGGCAAGCTTGCAGACAACTTCAAACATGTTCCTGGGTGCTCAACAGCTCGCTGTTCTTGCAAGCTAGTTCGCATGTCTTGCACGCTTCAGGGTAAAAAAAGCAAAGAGGATTTTTGCAATAATTTTTTACAATAAACAATAATAATGTAATGTTGCAATAAAAATATAAAAAACTAGGTAGTTCAATGTACTAAAAGGCGTTTCAATTTTGCATAGTATATTTACAGCCTTTAATACAATAAAAATGTATGTAAATGCTATTTAATCACTAAAATACAGCAATATTATGAATTCAATATTTTCGACATCTTTTCTGACATTTTGCAGCAACTTGAATATTGATGTTTGTATCATATTTTTATGAAAACATGGGCTATTTTAAACTTATTTGCATTGATTCGGTAGGTAATTTTATTATCTAAACAAAAATCCAGTGAAGAAATGCTCTATTTTCGGCCATTTTTTCACAAAATTGAAAAAAAAATTCATAATTTATGTCAAATTTTCATTTATTATTTTCTGAGTACAAATTTACTTAGAAAGAAATTAAAGACCTTTCAAATGAGCTCTATTTCAAGTCTGTAGGACCAAGACCAATAGTTATGAAATTGTGATAGTGTTTATAATAGCCGCCATATTTGTGACGACATAGGTCGGCTGTGCACAGACTCTCATTGTTGTATGCTGGTATTAGTGTTTGCTTTGATAAAAATATATGTCATTTGTTTTTTCCTTGAGAGATATATTAAAAAAGTAGCCAAAATAACGAAATGGTCAATAAAATATTTGTTCATCCTGTATGTTAAAATTAAATGACATGCTTTCGAAGAAATGCTTATTGGCGACATCTTTAGTAGTGCCTCGTTATCATTTTATAGAAAACTATTTTTAAACGTCAAAGTACGGCATTTAGACAATGGCATTTACCTTGGCACGCTACTGAGTCATGCAATAAAGAATTTGAAATGATTTATAAATAAGATAATCTTGAAGAGTTATTCAGTCCGCACATATTAGAAATTAGAATTTATCATGTGAATTGTAAATTATACTCAATATTAGTTATTAGCAGTAGAATGAGGTTAACTAAATCAACAGTAATACTTTTAACTTCGATTATTTTTCTTTCAATGTTGTTGGCTAATGTTTCCAATTTATTGAGCACGGAACCAAAAGATTTTGAGAATAAATATATGCAAAGTCCTATGCTAATGACCGATGAGAATAAACATTTAGTGTGGTTTTTACAGGTAATGCTGTAGATTTTTTGAATCACGTAATGAGTCTTTAATATTTTAGATATCTGACATACATATTAGCATATTTAGAGATCCATTGAGAATAACCCAATTTAAAGAATTTTGTGAAGATTCGATAAATGTTTTTAAACCACCTGTTGTTCTTGCCACTGGCGATTTAACGGATGCTAAGACTTCAGACAACATTGGTTCCCAACAAATGGAAAAAGAATGGATAGAGTATCAAACAATTTTAACTAATTTAAAGATTATTGAAAAGACAAACTGGTTGGATATTAGGGGAAATCATGGTATAATCTGTGTTTATGAAAACTAACTCTACGTACCTTATTAATTTATAGATAACTTTAATGTACTCAATTTTCAATCAAAAGAAAACTACTATGCAAATTATTCTGTACAGGGTCGGAAACATGCACGTTCCTATTATTATCAGTTAACCAAAGATAAAGAAATTTATTCTTTCATTGGTGTTGATGCCTGCTTACAACCAGGTCCACGTCGTCCGTTCAATTTTGTTGGTTCATTAGAATCTGAAGAAATTTCTGTTATTAAAAACATTGTTAGGCAAGTTGAATTAAGTAATAGTCGATATACAATCTGGTTTGGGCATTATCCAACCTCTTGCATACTTAGTCATGACATCGATGATATAAGATCAATTATTGGGAGGCACAAGCAAGGATTAGCTTATTTATGTGGTCATTTACATACCTTAGGAGGTCTTGTGCCTAATATGTATACGTTACAGCAAGATGGATTTTTAGAATTAGAGTTGGGAGATTGGAAAAATAATCGATTGTAAGATTTTTATAGTGGTTGTTATGTGGGTATTTAATATGTTTTTGCCTTTAGGTATCGGTTAATGGCGATCGATCATGGATTGTTGTCTTTTGTGGATGTGAAGCATGGACAGTGGCCTGTTGTTTTGATTACAAATCCTAAAGATGCTTTTCTTTTACCTTACAAAGAGAACTTGGATACCATAAAACAGTCTACTCATATAAGGTTTGGTTGGTTGCTTTTTGTTTATATATTTGTTCAGTGTTAACACAAGATTAGTGACTGAAAGATCATTTATATTAATAATGCCATCAACCCTGTTTCATTGTTGCATTAACGCATCATAAATAATAATTTAAACTAGAAGTTGCACATAAACTAATTTAATTATATTTGTATGAATGGTGCATAAATATAAACAAACAACGAACTGTAGTAAGGAAAGAGGAGAGACATCCGTAAACATTAATGTTTGTGAATTCACAAAATTTATTTTTGTCCGCCCACCAAAGGATTACCACTAGATTTTAACAAAAAATATTTTTTTAAGTAATAGAACTCTTGAAAACTTGCGGTAAACATTATACAACTTTCGTGAATTAACGAGCTTTATACTTGGCTGCCTGTCAAAAAATTATGGGTAGGTTTAACGGACACTGGTTTCCTTTACTTCAAGTAAACAAACAAGCTTGGTTGTAATGCTTTTCGTTTACATTAGATCTTGTGTAATAATGTAATAGGATTTGTAAACAATAAATCGGTTTAACGAATTCACACTAATTATATTTTTCCGAAACCGTCCCTAAAGTACAAAAGAATTGGCAGTAAAGTAAATAAAATCGGCACTAAAGTAATTCATTATATGTGTAAAATTTATGTAAATTTTAGAATCGCGCATGCGCGGTGGAAACATTTGACATTTGCTACTTAAAGAACGTTATAAAATTGTCAGATTTTGTTCAAATTTTGGGAATTCGGAAAAAATATAATATGCACCTCGGCACTAAAGTTTGATTAAACATAAATAACTATTGTTCACCTATGAAAAGCATTACTGATAGATTTGAACAAATACTATAGAAAAAAACAGGCTTCGTGAATTCACACGATTTATTTTCCCGCCATAAAATTTTGCATACAGCTTATTTTGGATGACAATACAATATTCAAAAGAAAAAACCGTTTTTGTCGAACCTATTTAATAACTTGCCTGTTTGTTTATTTACCTGGACAGAATCATAATCATATAATTCATTTTTCCGTTACTTCCCAGTAACTAGTGTTGTTTAGATTAAGGTCTATAGGCATTTATTCTTAAAACATTTCGCAAACGCGTGTGGTCAGTTTCTTCAGCGGTCCGTTTATTTTCGTTGTTGGATGTAAAAAAGCAAACATGCGTGTTTCATTTCTCTCAAAGAGAGGAGAAACAGATACGCTTGCTTGCCCTCTCCTTGAGAGGCGGGCTGCTCTAGCATTTGGTAGGTACTTCAGTCGGAAAGGTGATGTAGCACCGTGTGTCCTGGTAATCTCAAGCATTATGTTTAACATGGGAATTTGAAAAGTCCGATTTATATGACCTCAAAGTGTTATTAAATATTTTTTCAAATATTTTGAATATGTTTGGTTAAATTTTAGAAATTATTACGCAAAACCTTTTCTAGTACTCACTGTTAAGTGTTCTTATAGTGAAAATATCCTAAAAACACTTTGGGAACATATAAATCCAAATCAAATTCGCCATGTTAAACAGAATTCTTCAGATTATCCGGGACACACGGTATGTACGCATGCACATCCGTAATGTGCATGCATACATATACAACGGGAGTGTGCCTGAAGGATGGAGAGATTTAAGGAGTTGATAAAGATCAGAGGAAGTTACTGGCCCAGCATTTACTTGTTTATAACTTAGACTGATGATTTCTTGTATTTATTACTGGTTATGAGGGAGCGGGCTTGCATCGCACCGGTCAAATCCGGATTTCTGTTCGGTGCCGGTGCCGTTCGGGTGATATCGAGGATCGCTGTTTTTTCCTTTCTTTTGAAGTGTTCTGGATGTTTGTGGATCTCGATGGCTTTTTTGCTTTGCTGAATGTTTATTGTATACCTTGTAAGACGTTTTGTCACGTCGGAAGCCTTTTACTTATACTTGTGGTTTTCCTGCCGATAAGTTAATCCCTAATACTTACGAAACTTGCCAACTCTATATCTGAATGTCTGAATGTTTGAATCCTAACGTACAACACAAAGGCAAGGGATGCGCTAGTATATACTTATCAAAGAAGTTAGAGGTGATAATGGGTATTAGATCGGCCTTAGTAGTTAGACATTGATTTATTTTTCAATATTTCGCTTATCAGTTATAAGCTTCATCAGGACTACAATAAATTAACAAATTAATAGAATGATGATAAAATCTAAGATACTTACAAATAAAATCATTTAAGCCATAATTACATTACAAATTACATAATTTTTTGAAATTTAAATTAGTTAAATTACTTGATTAATTGAATTAAATTTAATTAATAGAGAGTCAATCCTTAAATAAGTTAATAAATATTCTTAACAAAATTATTGTTTACCTAACTAACTTAACAAAACTAAATCGGGATAAAAATAAGTCAAAGGATAAAATTATCATAAAATAACACATTAATGTTGGTAGCTAAACATTTAATCTTTATATTTATTCATTGATAACAAGTTAGCATAAGTGGAATGTAAATTTTCGATATCAAATCTAAAATTAACAGTAATCTCCATTTTTTAAATTTTAACCATTTCCATAAATTTTAAAGTATTCCTTTTTTTGGAGTTGTTTAAAATTGAAACGTTTTCAAAATCAAAACAATGATTCTCATTTAATGAATGGCAAGCTAGAGCACAACGAGTTTTTTTAGTCCTAATGTCACTTTTATGATTACACAACCGAGATTTAAGCCAAGTAGTGGTAAGTCCGATATAACTTTTTTCACAGTCTTTGCAAGGCACTTGATAAATAGCAAAAGATTTAAACATTAATTCAGTCTTATCTTTAATATTAGTGAAAAATTTATTAATTGTAAATTGATTGTAAAAAGCAAATTTTAAGTGATCCTCCCTTAACTAACTTAACTTAACTAACTAGTTTAGGTGTAATTTCAGAAATGAAGGGAAGTCTACAATAATTCGTTACATTATCTTCATTTAAACAGAGGTCATTAATGTTCTGCTGAGTCCTTGGCGTGCCATTTGTCAATTGATTATTTATTGGTGGTGGTCCTGTTGTAATAATTAATGATGGTGTTGGTTCTACTTGAATTAAAAATTATTTTGTTAACTAACGATTTTGGAAACCCATTTCTCACAAACATTTCAGATAATTTATGTTGATTTTTCAGGAGAAGGGAAGGGTGAGAGATTCTTTCAATCCTATTCTTCATTCCTTTAAGAGTGTTAATCTTTTGTTGGATTTTATGGTTGGACTTAAAGTTGATGTATCTACCCGAATGTGTAGGCTTCATGTACCAATCAATCATAATTTTGTTATCTTCTTTTCTAATAAGTAACGTATCCAAAAAGGTAACTGAACTATCATCTTCTAATTCCACCGTGAATTGTAGTTTATTATGTATGGAGTTGAATTCGTTTAACGTGAAGTTGATTTGATCATAAGGTAACCCACAAATGATGTCATCCACATATTTATGTAAGAAGGAAAATTGAAATGGTTAACGTTCCGTCACTTTATCAATGATAAAATCTATGATGAGTTGAGCCAAAATAGGACTAAGCAAACCTCCCATGGGAACACTTTCAAGCTGTTTATAATGTCGACCTTCAAATGAAAAGAAACTATTGTTGAAGACAAAGTTCAATGAGCGTATAAAGTATTCTTCATTAAGTGTGGTGTAGTTTTTTTATATGTGACCATTTCTTCTTTATTAGTTCTAGTGTTAATTTGATGGGGATGTTGGTGAACAATGAAATTACATCAAAAGATACGAGTACGTGGTTTGCAGGTAGTTGAAAATCTTGCATTTTTTCTACAAAACTAAAGGAGTCCTTAATGTTAATTTCATTCGGAAAATCCATCAAAGCTGCAGATAGGATATTTGCCAAGAATTTTGAAATTTTTGTTGTAGGGCCATTTGTACAACTCACTATAGGCCTAAAGGCTAAAGGGTTCTTATGAATTTTTGGTAACGTGTATAATTTAGGACTGACAGAATTGTAATTTGTAAGTTGTTTTCTGCAATTTCATTAATTTGATCTTTTTTATAAAGTTCTAATATTTATTTGTTACTCTGAATTTAAATAGCACTAGTAGGATCCTTGTTAGTTAACAAATAAGTAGAATTATCATTGAGGAGTTCCAAAGTTTTCTCTATACAGGGTGCCCATAATCTATCTCATAACATGGGTAACTTTCTTAATATGCAAAATAGG
Organism: Abscondita cerata; assembly: GCA_030710515.1. Lineage (NCBI taxonomy): Eukaryota > Metazoa > Arthropoda > Insecta > Coleoptera > Lampyridae > Abscondita > Abscondita cerata. The sequence continues at coordinate 122,051 of JALBCR010001079.1, forward strand.
TAATCGGTTAAATTAGGAAAGTTGGGCAGAATTACAAGCAAAATGTTAAACTTTTTTCAAATTTGACATATGTCTTCAACTTTTGAAATTTTGTGAAAAAACTGAAAACAGTCGATTTTTTTAATGTTGTCCTGTTCCACTACTACTTACTTTAGAACTGAACTAAAAATGACATCTTATACATATTTTTACGTAGAATTCGATAAAATTACTCAAAATGTCATAACCCTCTTGATTTTCGAGATATAACACAAACTTACATTTTTTAAATGACAATCATAGTTGGCTGTGATCTTATTAAATAGCTTTTGTTTTTGCGATTTCATTGATATAAGGTTCGATATACTTTACTCTTACATTTTTTTGTAAATGCTAAAAGTAGTTTATTGATACAATTAAGCTGCAAAATAATACACAGGCAGGCTATGGAAACAAATGCTTCAAACAAAACCTGTTGAAACAAAAGCCTGTGTCGTCAACTAAATAATTTGATTTACATAAGTAAGTTGTATTATTCACGGTGATTTATTTTAAAAACATAAAATTCTCAAAATAAACAATGTATTCAAATGAAGAGAGAAACGACATGCTTTTTGTTATTATGCTAGCAACAGAAATAGTAATGAAGCCAGTGAAATGTATTTGCAAAGATATATGGAAAGAAGACAACCAGATAAAAGACTTTTTTCCAAACTGGAAAATAATTTAAAACTATACGGATCATTTATGAAACCAAAAGCTAAGCAAAAGTTTAATCAAGAAGACGAAGAAAGAGTTTTGGCATATGTAAATTATAAACCAAAAACATCTACCCGTGAAATTGCAAGTGAGTGTGGTACTTCTACAGAAAAAGCTCGTTTAATTTTAAAACAAAATCGATTCAAGCCGTATAAATTTCATATCGGCAACACCTTGTATCCAGCCGACTCAGAGAGAAGATTAAATTACGCTCGATGGTTTTAAGAGAAACTGACAACGATCCATATTTCTCGCGCAGAATTTTATTTACTGACGAGGCAAAATTTACCAATAACGGTGTATTTAATAGACATAATAATAACTATTGGTCTGAGAACAACCCTCATGTTACTGTTGAGAGACGAGATCAACATATTTTTCAATAAATGTGTGGTGTGGCATCCTCGGTAGCAGAATAATTGGTCCGTTCTTTTACAATTACCATTTAAATGGAAGGCGATATTTAGAATTTCTTCAAAATGACTTGGAAGACATGTTAGATGAACTGCCATTAAATGTGGTACAAAATCTTACTCATTTCCAACATGATGGTGCTCCTGCTCATAATTTTAGAGCTGTTTCTGAATATCTTTCCGAACGTTTTCCGAGCTGGATCGGTAATTCAGGTCCTATTAATTGGCCGGCAAGAACACCTGATATCACACCTCTCGATTTTTTCTTGTGGGGAACCGTTAAAGACAGGGTGTACAAAGAAAAACCCAATAATGTAGAAGAATTAAAAGATAGAATTAGGTTGATTATTAGAAGAATTCGTCCTCGCAGTTTGGAAAAAGTGCATAGAGAGATGGTTAGAAGATGTCAAATGTGCATATTGGTTAACGGGGCCATTTCGAACATTTAATATGAACTTTTATGTCTTTTGTACATTATTGAAATAGAACATAATTACAAACCATTAATAGTACCTACTTGTGGTATTATATTGTCAATATAAAATTTTGTTTCAAGTTTAACTAACTTGTAAATCATTTTGTTCCTTAATGGTATCAACAACACAATTTTGGGCATTTAAATAGAAATACAAGAGTAAAGTATATCGAACCTTATATCAATGAAATCGCAAAAACAAAAGCTATTTAATAAGATCACAGCCAACTATGATTGTCATTTAAAAAATGTAAGTTTGTGTTATATCTCGAAAATCAAGAGGGTTATGACATTTTGAGTAATTTTATCGAATTCTACGTAAAAATATGTATAAGATGTCATTTTAGTTCAGTTCTAAAGTAAGTAGTAGTGGAACAGGACAACATTAAAAAAATCGACTGTTTTCAGTTTTTCACAAAATTTCAAAAGTTGAAGACATATGTCAAATTTGAAAAAGTTTAACATTTTGCTTGTAATTCTGCCCAACTTTCCTAATTTAACCGATTACCTATTTTGCATATTAAGAAAGTTACCCATGTTATGAGATAGATTATGGGCACCCTGTATATACAGATTTATCTAGAGCTACTGTGACAGCACCTTTATCGGCTTTAGTGATTATTATGTCAGGATGATTTTTTAAAAAACTCTTAGTTTTTGATATAATTTCCGTATAAGGGTTAGCTTTTATGGAATGTTGTTGTAACATATAATTAGTGATAATGTTAGTGATTTGACCTCTTTTTATATCACTAGATTTAGTTCAGCTAAAAGATTGACCAAATCTAACTTCTTTGGACTAACAGGAAGGCCAAATTTTTCTCCTAACGATAAGAATTCCTTAATGTCATTGGGATGCCGATGGTCGTTTTATCAACAAACTAACCTATACTTTTTTAATTCTGTTGGATATATTTTCTTAACTAGAGTACGATTTTTTAAATAACTAATGAGAGAAGTAGATTAAATAAATTTAATTAAAAATTTAATTATTTAATATTATCCGTACGTCATTTAACTAGGCAACCTATTTGCGATGTGTCAATGTGCACATTATCTATCATTTATTCCTTATCACTAATAAATAACAGATGAGGGTATACATTTCTTATGTCGGATCTTAGACTAATAGAGTGAAGCAAATAATTAAATTTTTTTTCTAAAATAGCAAAACCAAAACATCTTTTTTTAAATTTAAACAACACTTATTTATTTTGTACCTACTATGAATTTTCATTTGTTTGTTTTCTTTTATTCGATGATTTGAATTGGTTTACGAAATTTAAGACAATTAAAAAGTACTACATGCATTGTAGGTAAGGAAGTATGCAACTCGGTATGCAAGTACATCAATTATCTGTAGAAAGTTTAGTCATTTTCGATATACATGTTCGGAAGTAGAGATTTTTTGATTATGTCAAAAATAGAGAGTGCAAAAATATTATTTCCGTAGGTTTAAAATACCGCGTTAAAATAGCATTGGTATTAGACAAATTCATTTGTTCAAAACTTTATCAAGTTATTGCAGTATGTCAAGGTAATTTGAACTAAACCCTTAAATATACTTGATTGCGTAGAATATACAGTGTGTTTCAAATTATTGTATTACACAAATTATTACACAAGATCATGAAAACAAATGCATTATGTTGCCATGCCTTCAAACTGAATATGTTTGAGCTGTCAATTTTGAGTTATTAATTGACAAAGTATACCCATGCATGGATATGATAAATAACTCAAAATTGATAATTAAACTTTTATTTGGTTTGAAGGCATGACAACATAATGTTTTTGTTTTCATAGTCTATCTAGTGTAATACCAAGTAATACATTAATTTTCAAATACGCGACAATTTATTACCTTAAACCTACACTGTTGCACACTAGTGAAAGCAAAAAAAAATTTCATGATAAAGGAAATATTGGATATAGTTTTTTCGAATATATTGCGAACTGCTCAGAGTTTTCTCAGTAAAAATCTCCCCTTTTAACCAAAATTGTATTTTTATTAATTACAAATACACAGCCATTAAATCCTACTCAATTTGGGTCACACTATACTATACACTGTGTCCACGGATGGGGTATCTTACAGGTGAAAGATTTTTAAATTTTAGTTTTAACGAAAAATGTCATTCTTGATAAAAAGTTTTACTTGTTCCGAAACCCCACAAAATAAAATAAAATTGAACTTTTCCAAAATCTGTCTGATTTCATAGTAAAATATATTGAAGATTTGAAACGAGTAATCATTGATGTCGTAAATGAAATGACCACAGAAATGCTACGAAACGCTTATAAAGAATTTAGTAGGAGGATTGAGAGATGTTTTGAAGTTGGAGGATGATATATTGAATAGATGTTCTTTGTTTACTGTTAGTTTTTCTTACATGATTAATCCTTATTTTGTTTCTGATAGTGATTATAATTATTTCAAAAACTTGAATTTTATTTCATTTTATGGGGTTTCCAAACAAGCAACGTTCTTTTATAAAGAATGACATTTTTTGGCAAAACTGTTTTAAAATTTTACAATTTTTCCCCTTTAGAATACCACATCCCTGGACACACTGTATAATCTGCTTTACTGCTCTAATATCAATATTTGCATTTCTTGTTTACTACAAGAAATCAAATGTTGAAACTTTAAGAAAAAAGTTTGTTTGTAACGAGCACTTCAATGATAGTGACTTTTTCGATTCGAAAAAATTATTGAAACGCACGGTACTCCATACAATGAAGAAAAAGGTTATACAAGTTTAATAAAACCGACTAAAACTTACTTGAGAAATTTGGATGAACCATCAACCTCAAAGCATATAGACATCCCTAAAACTCACAATGTTTCTGAACAATTGCAATTTTTAACTCCACCTAAAAAGAATGTTCCCGTCGAAGCACAGGTACACAATATTATTCACTTCTCAGTTTCTTCTAAATTAAACAAAAGCAAGAAGAGGTTATTAGAAGATATTGAACAAGACACACCGAGAAAAAATTAAAGTCACTATTATTAAAGGCTACCAGAAAATAAAAAACTAAAGTTTAGTCATAAGACGTTCGTCAAGTAAAATGAAGAAAAGTAATATGACAAAATTTATTGATGACCGCAAAATACTCTACTCAACAATCACAAACTTTAGTATGTATGCAACTTCTTCATAAACCAGGTTCTGTTTGGAAAAAAGATTTCTCCATTGGTCTCTATTTTACAAGTCCAAAGGCCTGCAGAATACTTTGTAAACAAATCAGATTACCGGCAGTATCTACAACTCCAGGTTTTACCGACAAATGTATTCACAATACGAAAATTAAAATAGAAGCCATGACGGACGAAGAAAGATACTGTATGGTGGCATTTGATGAAATGTCAATAAAAAAATACATAGAATATTCAAAAGCGATGGACAAAATTGAAGGTTATCAAGTTCACGGATGCTTTGGTTGAAGCAACAAAATTGCTCAAGAAGCGTTGGTTTTTGTTGCCCGTGGATTATATTCAAATTGAAAAATGCCATTATGTTACTTTTTATTATCAAACATTATAACAAAAACAGGACTGAAAGTGAAAGGAATTGTTTGCGATCAGGGGTCAAATAATAGGAGTTTGTTTAAAGATTTTGGTGTTACGGACATAAACAAATCCTATTTTCTAAACCATGGTGTAAAATATTACACCATTTATGATGTTCCGTACTTATTTAAATGTGTTAGAAATAATTTGATTAGTGGTGACTTTGTATTAAATAATAAAGTAGTTTCCTTCACAGACATTGTTAAGACATATGCATTGATCAAGGTTCAAGCACTGGGGCTGGATTGCGCAGTGATACGGCTTTAAACACAGCAAATTTTATTCAAAACTGTAACGATTTATTTGACTGTTTAAATTCGACGGGCCTGTATAATAAAAACCCTCACTTGTGCGCTTTATCGGGAAAATCCCAAAATCGAGGAGACTTTATTAACAAAAGGGTTGGAAATATTCAGAGAAATAAAGAAAGTTGACCGTAAAACTGGAAAAAAAGAGGCAAGTCATTTTTATTAACTGGTAGGTTAAACCAAGATGTAATTGAAAACCTGTTTTCTATTATAAGACAAAAGGGAGGCTACAACAGAAATCCAATTGCTCGTGTGTTTTTAACATTACCATCAGATAATGGAAAAACTAGGAAAACGTTACAGAAACTGTGACAGACGTGACTGCATCATCGACTTCTGCAGCTTTTGAAACGGAGGATACATTTGAAGAACCACTAAATATAGCAAATACTGCTACTCACTTAGAGCGCTGCTTCATTATTTATTTCGCTGGATACTTAGCAAAAAAACTATTCGGCGAATTTGCATGCATTTCATGTACACAAATTAATTACACAAAAAAATCTAACAGGTTAGAGGACGAAGATGAACTTTTGATTGTGTACGTATGAGGATAAGGGTCTTGAATCTACTGGTCTCAGATATCGTAGTGCCGATTTTAAAAAAAATTCGAAATAGGGTTTAAAGTGTTCAGTGCTGTTTTTGTCAAAATATCACATACTAACAACATAAAATTTAAACTAGTAGTAAACATTATTGAATCTATTAAAAAGATTGGAATACAATTCGACACAGAAAGTAAATCAGAACATGCTGTACATCGTAGGTAAGTTATAGAAGAACTTGTAATTGCTAGATTATATTCAGAATGTAAATTTCTAAATAGCCGTGTGAAACAACGTGCTAATGGAAAAATAACATTAAATATAGTTGAACATGTATAAATAAGAGTAGAATTAAAAATGACGTACATGTAGTTCCTACAACGCGCGGCTTCTACCTCTTGACCCGTGAACTGCCAGAGTACTCGATTTTTAATTATTTATTTATGTTGACTGTCAACTACGGAGTCTATTATCTATTCATTTTCTTTCCGCACTTTTGAATTAATTATTGACCTTAGGTTTGGTTGCACTTAATTATTTTCACACCTGCACTGATAAAATTTAATCTTTCTCACGTACGCAAGACGCCATTATCTTTAATTTCGCAAACTTTGCGTTTCTGTTCACCTAAAGAAATATCTTTTAGGTCCCATACAAAACTACATTTAAACATTTTTAATGCTTATCAAAATAATATCCGTTCTTATTAAATCTTATTTGCAACTAAATGAACGCTTTCACTTACACAATAAATTTGATTTCTTTCCTTAAATAATTTATACAGGTTTTCAGAAATCTTAAACTTTAATTACCTTAAATTTACATTTGATTTGAATAGAGCATTTATTATAAATCTAACGTTAATCAAATTTCGATTCAAAGTTTTTTTATTATTTGAAATAACTTTTTCAGTGCAATTGTGTTATGTAAAATTTATTGAAATAATTACATATGTTAGTGTGGAGGTTTCAAAGCATCGACATCAAATTATTAACAAAAACCTCAATTTTAAATTGTTTTCATAGTTTCAGATAGTTTGAATTGACATTTATTTATTGAAATAATGTTCGTAAAGGGCAAGATGAAAATTATATATTTTATTTTTTAGAACCTACATTTTACTAATAAAGTGCCGATTTTTATAAAATATTTTAGTCGAATTCCTTACTTATATTAAAGTAGTCCGGTTGCTAAGAATTGCTAGTCAAGTTAAATACTTTCTGACAATATCTAAATTTCATGTAGTGTCAAAAATAAGAGATTATGAGATCAGAAATACGTTAAAAATAAAATAAACGATGGTTTATTGTCTACTGATAGAGCAGATTATACAAAACTATTGTATTAATATGAAAATATTCAGATGAGAACTTCACTAAGTGAATTGCTTTACGGAAATGCAGAGCCGTTCGTCTATTCTTGGTTCTGTCTTTCCCCCGAATGACGGCAGCCATTTTCCATTTCCATCGACCGAACTTTTTTAAAATAACGTAATTTTTTAATATGCATTAAGTAACCAAACTATTTTTTTTAGAATTCTTGCCTTCTCTGTAGCCAACATAAAATCTGTGAAAGTGCGTATTAATAATGAAGACTGGATCACTTGTAAATTAGTTAGTGGACCTTTATATGTAGCTCCATGGGACCCTCAAATGTATGGTGTTGGTGTTCACACGATTGAAGTAATTTTGTGAAATGTTTAACTATAATTGCAATAATTGTAAATAACTTAATAGGTGAATGTGAAAGATGTTGATGGTCGTACGGAACATCTCACTCAACCGTTTTCTTTAGATGGAACAAAACTATCGTTTGGTATTTTGGCAAGATTAGTCCTCATGACAAGCGCTAGTGTTGCAGTAAGTTTTTCTAAAGTATCTTGAGCAGGAAAATAACTGTTTTTAGTTTAAGATGCTGTTCTGGATATTTAATATAATTTCCATTGTTCCTTTATTGCTTTTTAAGATTGTACATTCTTTTACTAAGGGTAAGTGGGTGAAATCTCAATCATGCTGTATTCATCAGCAAGTGCTTATCTGATTCTAATCTATTTTAGATGGTAAAATTGATAAACCAAAAGCAAGGGGAGGATATTTCAAGAATTTAGTAAGAAAATTATGGATATTATCATCAATTGATAGAATATTTTGGCCTTTAGTCATATATCCGATTTATTTAATTGTGGGACCATGGTCGATCGGCTACATTGTCGAAGACCACATAGGTGCAATCTTCGCTTGGGGTATATATGTGGATGGTACTTTTTACCAGGTTCTTTCACTTACGCTTACGGTGTGATACAATTATTTACTTTTCAAATTCCTTTGACGTTTATTTTAGCTAACGGCGTTGACCATCGGTTCGTATTCGAAAATTGAATATTATTTTCTTTAAAATTTTTTTTTAGATTTCAGAAATTGATTCGAAAACGAGGTTTTAATTCGTGGTGTTCTAAAGCTTCCTTCATTTACCTTTTATTTTTCTATTAAGCATACAAATATTAATGGCATATTTTTTTTGGTTAGCGTATGGAACTTTAGCCTTTTTACTCGGACCATTACGGACATGGTCCGTATTTATAGCGGTAATTCTGTGGTATTTAACGTTATCATTACCGGAGAAATGCGCAAGGTAACACATTAATAGAAAAGTCGAGAAGTTTAACAAAAAATTTACCCAGGGATGCTGTGACCATTTGGATGCACAATTTGGAGCCGCAAATGAACTGTTCTGTTACCGAAGTAAATCGTGAATATGACTTCAAATAATTTATAGTGATAGTAATGTAGTTTTTTCTATTGTGATATACTATTTTTGTAGTTAAATTTATTTTTGTCATTGTATTATGGAATATAATTACTGATGGAAGCTTCTTGTCCATTACTCAAATATCGATGTTATTAAGTGTTTGAGTTAATAAATGTTTATATTAGTACATATGTTATACTGTTTTAAAAATGTTTACTTATTTAGTAAAATATATTTATTTGTTTTTATTATTTCTTTAAGAGAATTAAATTTTTTAAAATGTTCTATGTTTTACTTACCTGCTTATAATTTTGATTCACATCCTTTTAAATGATTTAATAAGTTGTAAATGACTCTTCAATCTATGTTTCTATATGTATATACAGGGTGTCTCACCAGAAACCGCCATTAGGCGTATACGGAAAAGTATACATGAAAAAATTTGAAAATTAGGAGAATGATTACAACCGATAGGGAAAACTCAACCAAAATATTTTCATACTTCTGACACTTTTGGTTGTCCGGAAGTCGACATCAACTTTGTTATTTAAAATGGAACACCCTATATATTATTGTATTTTCGGATTCTACGTCAAGTTTTACGGTCACTTTGTCTAAAATTCCGTGTAGCTAGGAGTTATAGCATCATTCACATTCGTTGACTCAATGCGCGGAATTCTTAAAATTAACCGCGTGGAGAAAATTTCAATTTGTAAAATCTCAAGGGTTGTGTGTAAAGTGCTTTTCTCCATATCATCCTTTAGCAGATTGCATGTCAAGCGATAGTTGTAGTAAATGTAATTTGCCACATACTATTCTTTTACATTTTAATTTTAGAGACAAGGGCGAAAATGGTAATTCACCTTCGCAAAAGCAGGATATTCGTCCACAATCAGAGCAGATTGAACCGACATCGAGTAGTTCCTGTTCAATTAATAAATCAAATTGTATGTCGTTAGTGGATAAAACCACTTCTGTACTTCTTTCAACTGTTGTTGTACAAGTTTTGCAAAATACAGAAAATGCTCAATATCTTCGTTTACTTCTCGATTCAGGAGTCAGTCCCATTTTTAACCTCAAAGGTTTATGTCTTCGATTAAATTTGCCTATAAAAAGTCAGGTCTAGTGTTTCAGGGTTCGGAGGTACTAAGAATCAATTAAGAGGAGAAATAAAGATCACTGTTTTTTCTCGTTTTGATTCCCGTTTAAATCATTTGTTGTAGATAAGATTGTTGATAGACTTCCATCGTTAGCGTTAGATATTTCTACTCTAGACTATTTAGATTATCTATAGCTTGCAGATGACGGTTTTCATGTACCTGGTGAAATTGATGGAATTATCTGAGGAGAGCTTTTTGCATATTTAGTAGCTGAAGCTCAAATAATTGAGGCACCAGATCGTCCTGTCACTGTTTATACTCTTTTCAGTTTTGTAATGATGGGTACAGCCCCGACTCTTGTGCGTACTAGTGAAATACATTCGGTATCATTCACGTTTAAATCGTTCGTCGTAGATAAGATTGTTGATAGACTTCCATCGGTAGCTTTAGATATTTCCACTTTAGACTATTTAGATCTTCTACAGCTTGCAGATGCCGATTTTCATGTACATGGGGAAATTGATGGAATTATCGGAGCAGAGCTTTTGCCACATTTAGTAGGAGAAGCTAAAATAATTGAGTCACCAGATCGTCCGGTCGCTGTTTATTCTCTTTTGTTGTTCATTCCACATCTGCATCGGTCGAGGAAAAAATTTTGGGAAGTGGAAAGTGTTCCGAATGCTTCTAAATCAGAAGCTGATGTAGAATGTGAACGATTGTTTCTTTCTACAGTTCCCAGGGATTATTCAAGGAAATACATCGTATCTCTTCCATTTAAGGATAATCAAAAAATGTTAGGAAACTCTTATAATACCGCAATTCGACGTTTAATTAGTCTTGAACATAAGTTAGATCAGTCCATTACTTTACGTACAAATTATAATGAAAATTTTCAAGAAGATCGTAGTGGTTTCTCCATTCCTCATCACGCGATATTTAAACCTCAAAGTCAAACTACACCTGTTCGAGTTGTTTTCGACACAAGTGCAAAAACCAGTTCTTCGTTATCTTTAAATGATGTTTTGTATACAGGGTGGTTCACCGGGAACCGCCGCGATTGTTTATGGAAAAACTGTACGTAGGAAGATTCTGAAAATTTTCGAAGATACCAAAGTCGATGCGGGTCATTCAACCAAAATATTTTAAAGATGGCAGAACTTGCGGTTCACAGGACGTATGTATCAACTTGCTTATTTTAAATGGAACCCCCTATATATTACTACATTTTTAGATTCTACGTCTAATTCTAGGCATATTTCATGTACATTGTCACATGCCTCACCTCAATCTTTTCTGACTTATTTAATGTTTTATGTCAAATTTGGCGTTTGCAGACTATTCAAAAACATTTTTTACTTGGTTTGTGTATTTTTTATTTTAAGCTGGGTCCGTTTGAACAGTATTTGTGCAAAATTGTCAAAAAAAATTATAAAGAGTGTTTGAAAATTGGTATCAAAACAGTAGTTTTGAAAATTGTCGAAGTCTCATTTGTGGTCCAAAATAAGGGTAAGTTGCTCGAAGGACCAATATAAAATACGAAAGAAAAACAAAACCGAATTTGTTGGACTGTATTAATAAAAATCATAAACAAATAGGTTTACTCACCCTTTTTTCCACTATCATCCATATTGTAAGGAAAGGTAAGAAAGGAACCCTTTAATTTGAACGAACTATCTTGCACAATGAACGCTATATTTTATGCTTATCACGACTGAAAAATTTTACAAGCGTATTAAATTTGGGAAATACAGAAATTTTAGCTATACGTATATAAAATTACGTACGAACAATATATTTATTTTCAAGAATATCCATCGAGGTTCTAGGCATTGTAGGGACCAAAAGAATTATACATATTTTTTTTAAATAAATTTGAATTTTTCTCAATTATTTACGGTGTTCGAAATTTAATTAAGAACTCGAGCGTTTGAAAAGGGAAGTCGGTGGCTAGAAGCCGAGAAGTCGAGATGGTGTGAATAGGGGAAGAAGTGTGGTTTAGGGAGGAAAGGCGAAGTGCGGTTTTTTTTTTGAAAATTTTTGATATTTCAATAAGAAAACGCGAAGAAAGGGGTAAGTTATTTTTTTGTCATAAAATAGATGTCTACATAAAATCTGAAGGTAAAAATTTTGTTTTACTAGTTTTATTGGTATTTAAATGAAATTTGCGTTAGTGGCTTATATGGATTAAATTGCACGCACATACTAATAAGCAAGGGTTGATAAGGTTGACGGTAATACAATAAAATAAAAGGTTTAACATTGTAGCGTTGATTTAAGTAAATCAACGATTGTAGACTATGTTGTATAAAATTGTTAACAAGAGTTTCTTTGTTTCGATAAATGGAACCACTAAGGGTTGAGTTCTAAAAATACATGTTATAACGCACGTATTTCAAATGTTTGCTGGAATTTTTGAAAGTGGTAAATTTTTTTATGTAAAGTAATGTTTAAATTTTACGAATAATATAAAGACATCCCTTGAAAGTTATGAATTAAAGTTAATACAAAGATAATGAAAATATTTTGAAATTATTTTCATACGTAATAATTAGAAATTGTTTTGGTGAATAAAACGAGAAATACTTAATTAAACATCAGGTATGCGTTTAAAGGGTACAATGCAGTTGGAGCAGGGTTTTGTTCTTAAGAATGAGAAAACAATGAAACAAATAAATATCTACAAACTAGGTAACGGCCGATGTATCCATTTACGAATAATATTATGCAAAATTTTAATTTATTAGATCTGATCAAAACAAGTTGAAGCACTACTACTAAATAAAGAGTGTTTTTTGTAATTCAAAGGGTGTCCACAAATTAGTGATATCATTGGTATTTCTGCACAGTTCGCGGTTATTATTCAGGGTGATTGGCCGATGACCAGTAAAACTCGAGGCCATAGATGATTTGTGTTAGGTACAAAGCATAAGTTGTCTTTTTGTTGGGCGAGTTTAGTGCCGATGTGGAAACGACTTCACGTCCAGGTATGGCTGTCTTTGATGACGGGCGAATGATGATATCCGCTAACAGTCTTTTGACTTCCTTTACATTTGTTGTCGCTAGCATACCGCATCACAGGCAAAATATCCTGGCTGGAGCGGCGAGATTTGGGGCTAGATTACTGACTTAGGCGAAGTGACTGTTATGGTAGGCTCCTATACCAAGGGTCTACACGCTGGGACATTCTGACGCGTTGAATGATTGTTTGATATTTGAGTTGTAGGCGTTACGAGTGTTGTATACTGTTTGTCAGAAGCGTGTAGCCTGGGTGTCTGCTGGACTGCCCACGATTCTCAGACAGCCGATTTGTTTTAAAGAACCATAGCTTGCTTGTTCAGTTCATACCACACTGTTTGTTTAAGTTTACAGTAATTTTGAATACGTTACGTGACAATGAAAGTCATTTGTCACGGTGTATGTACACATATTTGTACTCATGTATGACGACGACAAATACCAATTTTCATTTCTTTATATATTCGTCGAGAAAGCGCGGCCTCGCGCCCAGCGAGGAACCGAGGCGAGTATTGACGACATGACGACCTCTATATTCGTCGGGAAAGCGCGACTTTGAGCCAAGCGTGGAACCGAGGCGAATATTTACCACATGATTTTATATATCCGTCGGGGAAGCGCGGCATCGAGCCGAGCGTAGAACCGAGGCGGATACAACAGGACTATATATTATAGGGAAGCGCGGCTTCGTGCCGAGCGTGGAACCGAGGCGAGTATTACGACCAATTTTTTCTATCTATTCGTCGGGGAAGCGCGGCTTCGAGCCGAGCGTGGAACCGAGGCGAGTAGTTTAGATGACCGGAGGCAGTACACTCCCCCTTTTCTTATTTGCTGAATTGAGTACAGTATGTGTATCGAGTTTTTGTGTATCACTTGATGTATGTTACATCACTATACAGTGACTGTATCCTCTTGCGACCAAGGCTATTTTATTATTTATGCTCACCATAGAGTGAGAAGTTCAAGCGTGTATTCAAGGGAACTTTTGCATAACTGTGTGATGTAAGAATTGCTATTGATGTTACCGTAATAAGGTGATGTACTTATACCATCAGTAAATTATTGAATTGCTGGTCAATCCATGTACGTGCAAAACTCAAAGGAGAATGGTACTATGATAAAATAGACCGTATTCTAGTAGCACTGCCACTGCAACCAAACTCTAAGCTGTTATGTGTTTGCCCACTATAAATCTTGTGATGACATGTTATGTTTTGTGTCTGTGAATGTTTTCCATGACCGACGTCGCATGGTTTATATGCTTTTATCATTTACATATTTGATTTATATGTGTATTCGTGAGTAAACCATATTCTGAACAGAGAAAGAGTCAAACCCAGTTGCATAACGATATAAACGTTTGTTTCTTTTCTTAGGTATGAGGTGTTTGCCGATTTCCGGGCAGATCAGTCCAAATCCATTGTGTTTGGACCTGTTGTTTACCTCCAACATAACTAGTCAATTTACTATACTTTAAATGACATAAATGAAATACGTTTTATATAATTTTTCTGTTTCGAATACTTTCGGTGTGGGTCACGACAACTTGATTCGGCTTAACGTAAATTACTGAGGGTTTTGGAAGATTTTTCCCTCTTAATTTTCTAAAAGTGACTCCCTCCCCGTTAGTAATGATAAAAACATATTAAAGTAATTATTTTGCTAAGGTCCCAGGTAAGCCTTTTATTTAGTTCAACATGCTAACCTTGTTTTCCTGTTCCCTATTATAACCTAGGTAGATGTCGTTAAGAGATTCTGGTGTCCACAACAGGGAGGCGCTCCAAGTCAATGCCGAACCAGGTCTATACAAGTTAAGGATAAGTAGTTTTCTTATAGGTAGGTTAACACAACGTAGAGAAAGACGATCACGTGCTATGCGAGTATTTTAGCGGTAAATTTAAATTTTAATGGATTAAATACAACAGTTGACAAGTGTAATTTGGGTTGCATATATTTAGGAGTAGTAGAGGTATGGATCATTACAGCATATTTAGAGCATTAAGAATATCCTTTGAAGTGCTAGTCATTTTTGGGGCATTAAGAATGTCATTTAAAGTGCTAGGCATATTGGGCATCATTGAATAATACTTCTTCAGGAATCTATTGATGTTCAATTATTTCTTGGCGTATATTTTGATCAACTTGAGTCACATGTTCCAATTCTGTTACTACTTTGTCATCATCATTCGGGGTTGATATTTGTTCTCGTTTCCAATTCTCGTATTTCTTGAAATCTCTTGGTACAAATTGTTTCGTTTAAAAAGAAAAGCGGTTAACTGGAAAACAGTCTATTAGTTATACTACCAGTATGGCATATTCCGGTAAATTTTGTTTAACAAATCCACAAAAGTTTACTTAGAAATCTTTTTTCTAGGATTAAGTATTTGCCAACACAAGAGTTCTTTATCCCATGCTGTTTTAAAGGAACCATAAATCGCAACATCAATAGGTTGCAGTACGCGTGTAGTATGTGCTGGTAATTTCAGTATCTGAACGTTGTTTTCCTGGGCCACTTTTATTGTTTGTAAGTAATTTAAGTTGCGTGACCATCAAATATTAATAACGCCGGTCTTTCTGTTGGGATGTTCGGAATGAAACATTTTACAAATCAATTATGGAATATTTCGGATTCCATCTATCCTGAAGCATATGCTGTTTGTTCATGAGAATCGTCACTGAACCACGAATCTAACACGTTTTCTCATTAAAATATATAACATATATATGAAGCTCTCTTCTACAGCCAGCAGTAATCCTAATACTTCTTGCACTTTTAGCAGCAACCACTTTTATTTTACTAGGATCGTGAGTAGAATGAGGATTTATTGAAGTTAAAAATTAATTCTGGTTTATTTTCTAAACCAAGTTGTGAACTGTTTTTTTCAAGTAGGTCATAGAAACCACATAAAATTGTTTTATTCTAGCTGTTTCCACTGCTTGAGGTTTCTTTATGGGTAAATTATTACGCTTGCGCAAACTGACGAACCACTCGGTTCTTGGTTTACCATTTTTAAATGATGTTTTATATTATCATTTTAACAAAATTTTGAACCACGTCCAATACTTTATTTTTAGATCTTTTACATCTTTTCCATTACCGCTAGCCCATCTGCCAACGTTTTTTAGTGTTAATGCCGTTTTCCCCCCTCCTCCACCCCCTTTATGGGCAATTTGACCATGACTCAGGTTCCATTTACATAATGTCGTAGAGTAGATCTGGTAGTTTAAAATCTTTATTTCTTCCACTCCTAAAGACTTTAAGACTGATTCTCACTGACAGGACTGTGCGCAAGTCGTGCATCAACTGCGTTACGACGTCTACGATCGCTTCCATTCAGACAATATGATTGTGTACATACCGTGTCGTTTGAAAAGACCGCAGTCCTTTGTAATTAGATATTTGCCTAAAATAGATAGTTCAGACGACAAATTGATTAAATTTACAGCACTATACTGACATTACATTTAATTAAATCCCGAAAACGAAAACAAAATTGATATCGATGTTATTGGGTTCATAATTTATTTTATCGCCAACCGTCAGTAAAGCCGTCAATTATCAGATTGATTTCCGGAAGTAAACAAACAGTTTACCTTATCCTATACCATATGAGTCTGGTAAAGTGATGACATATGCGTCAGGTAAAGTATTTTGACTTTGACATTATTCGAAAATTATTATCTGTCAGTGTCACGCTTCTCCCTATTACGGCTCGATAATAGTTGTCTTGTAATTTATTCATAACAAATTATGGAAGATATTCAGTTTACTTCGTCTCAATAAAATGCAATTAAATATACCTCAGTTTCTTATATTCCGAATTCTAAACAGTTGGCGATAAAATTTTTATGCACCACGTCAGTAGTGTCTTTATCGGACTCGCCTGTTATTCGCCTCGCTCGCTTCTCGCTCGTCTCATAATTTCAGACACGTCCGATAAAGAATCACTTTACTGCCTTGGTACATAAATAACTATTATTCTATATTCTTTTTTTATTAAATTATTCTCACATTTTTTATGTTGGAGATTGTATGTACAAATATTCATTTACTTAAATATATATATTATTAGGACTTCTTGCATATTTCTCATAAACCATCTGTATGATGGTCACAGCTCAGTCGGTCATTCATTCACACTGAGCGAGCAGGCTCCGGAATACACCGCGCGGTTACTCCTGGCTGCATGTGGGCACAGCGCGAACACTACTTAAGACCGAAATTATCGCTCAGTGAAATTTCTGTATGAACGCAGTCAACCTATTTTTTTTTTTTTTTTTTTTTTTTTTTTTACGTGCACAGTCCTATATGTGTGAATCGAAAAACTGCCTTTGCATGCTTTTAAACGAATAAATCAAAATTTCACGAACGTACTGGAAATTGCTTTAGATTTAAATCGTTTCTTTTTGGGTAGATGGCGCTCACACTGATTTAACAAAAATACCGCTAATTGCAAAAAAATATGGTTGATGGTTCCTGATACACAAGGGATCAAGTTAACCAGTCTTGGCTTATATTATATTAACCATTTCATATATCTTCGTCTTCTTCCCTATATGAAATACTTTTAATTAACTTAACGGTAGAATACTTTTTATCTACAATACACTCACCCTAATACCTCCAAATTAATCTAACTAAAATAGTATAATTTTGATAAATTTAGTATGTTTGTATTTTTTATTCAGAATTTAGCAGCACATTCAAAAAATGCAATAATAGGGCGTTGTATTAAATTAACGAACCTCCGATAACAAAACCCCTTCTTATATTATTTAGAGTACAAAAAATATGCTTCGAAGAAATGAGTGTTGCCTGAATTTCAGAGATCATTAAAATATACAATTTACTAACAATAATTTTATTAAATAATTAAATGTTGCATTCATTTGTTTCATATAAATAAAATATTTTATAAAAATAAATTCTGACAATATTGCACTAGTTTGTACTTTTTAAGTTGTTTAATCAATTTTCTTGCTCACATAAACTATGAAGAGTTTGTACGGGACCTGTACTCGTTCCTGATTGTTATTATTACAATTTTCCACTAAATTCATACGCTTTATTTCCTTAATGTAATCGGTAAGATAATCTTTTTCATTTTTTCTGGTATTTTGTTATAGAATGGACTGACGGCGTTACAGATTCTGCAATTAAATTTGAGCGGAGTTCTTAAAAACTGTGGTACCTACTCACTTTTTAAAACTGCCACGTTTGGATAAACGTAAATCCGTTCTTCAACTTTACAAACATTTATTTCAAAACCAACTTCTTTCAGTATACTTTCGAGTTCTTTTCGGGATCATCCGAATATTGATACGGAGATACGTAGTTTTTGAAATTTTCCATGTACGACTCCCAACGACCTTTTTTTGAAAGAGATTCGTAAATTTCAAAAATTGGGTTGCTCGCCAAAAACGTTAAAAGAACGTCTCCTCCAGGTTTCAACATTTTGTGTATGTTCAATACCGCTTTTCTAAAATGTAAAAAAATACATCGAGCGTGTATAGAAAATTTTGGAAAAATACCTTTGATCTTGGACCCAATGTAAGCAGTAAAAAGGAGAAGATGTGGTCGAAGCTGTCTTCAAATCTACGGGCACATCTTCGACGGCGATGTTCATCTGTTCAAAAGATACTTTTTGGTTTGCGCATCGCGTTTTGGCAAAATCTATCATCTCTTCTGATAAATCGACTCCTAGAAGTTTATCGAAATTTTTGGAATTCGCGGAAGAAGGAGATCGTTTATTACGTCGCCGGCGCCACAACCGATGTCGAGAATGGCATCGCCACCGTCCTTTTTCCATTGAATTAATTTTAAATAATTGTTGAGTACAAAAGTGGCATCGTTTTTTTGTAAACCGTTGTATTTTGAATACAAAAATGCTTGATTCATATTTTTTTGTTGCTTTTGTAACCCCGTAATGACAACTAGACATTTATTTTGGTGCATCTTCTTTTATACTAAGAGGGGGCATCTGGAAGCTGGACCAGAATATAATTTTTTCAGGTACAGTAGTTGTCAAAATGTTGCCTTTTTAATATTTTTTTTGTAATTATTTGCGACGCTTCTGTTATAATTAAATTGATTCCACGACAATTGTTTCTAAATATGTGTCGTCGCTTATGCGGAAACCAATAAATTTTAATTTAAATTTAAAAACAAATACCTTTTAGTAATCACCTTCGTAAACGTAATTCATTCAGAAAAACTTACATTCATTGAAATCTATTTTTATGTAACCTTTGACTTGTCGTTTTATTAATTGTTTACGCAACATATTCATTATTGCATCTTTGAATTTAAAATTTGAATAATTATGCGGAAGGGAAGATTGTAAGATAAAAATTAGTCGCGTGTGAGTATACGGTTTTGACTTTTGGATCATTGTAAACAAGACTTGAACTGACCACTACAACATTTAAGAGTTTAGGAACCACGAATTTCGAGCTGGACCGGTCATGGAACCCTAAAAAAAAGAAATAAAAAGGACGATTTATAAAAAAAGTATAATTGTGTCTGGTCAGGGCTGTTTTTAAAACTCGTACTTGTAATAATTTTTTTGTAAAAATACACGCACACAATTGATGATGAGTTGCGCATCTTCTTATTTTATTGTCTCGAACGGCGTTGTTCATAAATTGGTGGAATTAAACTTTCTTCTTTTTAATTTGAACAAAAATACTTTTAACGGGGCACTTAACATCGGATTATATTAGAAATTTTATCAGTAATGGAGGTCAGGGACCATTTTAATATAAATACCATCGTAAGATTTAGATTGAATTTCAATATCTTTGGACAAGAGAAATTTTTTTAATGATTTCTTGTAGTACATTTCGGATTATTGATGTAAACGTCAATTTCCTAAGTTAATTTCTAATAAAAACACGTAGAAAGCGTTTATTACGCTTTACCTAAGTCGTAGCTATTTTATTATTTCTTACGAAATATTTTGTTGTGAAACTTTTTATTTTGTTATTTTCACCTTCGTGTAACCTTCTTTAACTAAACGGAAATTTTAGCGTCGAATATTGCGTATTTGTGTACATACGTGAACGTGTTTGACCCACGCCAAAATAGTCCACATCTTTTAGGAATACCTACGTAGCTTTTAATTAGTAAAAATACATAATTGTGGATTTATTTTTAATTTTTTATTAACAGCTGAATCTGGCAAAAAAAGGAAATAATAAAAATTGTATCTAACGTGTAAATTTATTTAAAAAAAATTTAACGGTTTTTATGATTTTGCTTTTTTTACTTATAATTTAACCGCTTATTTTATGAACAAATAGAGCTTAAACGATTGCATTCATTCAAATTGTTTGTACTTACTTATTTAATCACAATCAAATTTTCGTACAGACGGTCCTCTGTCTATTGGACCCGACATATAAATAGATTCAATATTAATTGTGTTAAGATGTTATGAAATTAAACATATTTTTTTAACAAAAATTCAAATTTAGTTCACAAATTTAAAGAAAATAGAAATACAAATGAATAAAACAAATAAATGAATCATGAATACAAGAAAATCCAAATTTAAAAATAAATTTAATCATGAAGAGAAACCGAGATTAAATCAAATTTGCAAAAATTATACTCAAAAAACAAGACCTTTGGCAAAGGTCTTCAACTGTATTTAGAAAATTTCTCATTGAACAAATTTTCTTGGTGTGTCAACTATATGTTAATAATTGCAGTTTAAAAGCTGATATCATAAGAAAACAGTTTTTTGAACTCATTGTAAATGATGTTTTATTTTCAACCAACAGATATGCTTAATGTAGTAGGTATTTTGGTATCTTTTATTTTTAAATGAGTCTAAAATAAGCGACAAATTTGATAAATTTGTGACTGCTTTGATCTATAAAAACTAGTTGGGTGATCATTGTAAACAAAATTTATTATCTAACACCTATCTTTAATCTAGTTGTTTGGTATCTTTAATCCTTTTTGAACAAACACATAAAATTAGTCCGAAATAACTTTGTGACTATTCTGATTAAACTAATTCCGTTAGAAAACGATTACTGTTATGGAGCTAATGATTTTGGGCTGATTTTAGATGAAATTTTGTGCCCTAACAATTACCTTTAGTGTAATTGTTTGGTATTTTTTTTGCTCAAAACCTATATGATTGGTGCGAAATATGCGGTAATATTATAATTTTGTGACTATTTTTGATCACAAAAACGGGTACCGTTAGAAAACGATTACAGTCGCGAATCTGATCAACTGAGGAAATGGCTTAGGCAGCAGCTACGTCATTACTGAGTAAAGGCTGACGAACGAGACTTTTCATAAGCATGACATCAGACACCTACAGGAGACAACCAAGTTAGTTTGATGGATGGTAACACTGCGTGAGGAAGACAACGTAAAACCACCTGGTATTTTCCTAGTAAGATGTTGTAACATGGTTGAGAACAATGATGATATGACTTCTGTCCCCGGCAGCTCTTAGATGAACAAGGGTGCTAAGAATATCCAGGTCAAACATGAAAAAATAGCAACTTGGAATACACGTAGTCTTTTTGAACGTGGTAATACAATAAGGGAAATGAAACGATCTTCTCTTAATGAGTGGGATGAGATGACCGAATTCAGGAATGTGTCAAGTTGTTAGGTATGCAATATATTACTCTGTCAATGACGAACCCAAACATTTTAATGGCATTAGTTTCATAATTACCAATGATTAACATATAGTCCGAGGAAATTTTCCTGAAAAAGCGGGTAAGTGTGAAATAATTACGGAAACGGAGAAAATTTCTTTGAATGGTTATAACTCGCGAAGCCGTGCTCTTACAAGAGATTCAAAGTGATCGTTTTACTAGGAATTTTACGCAATACAATTTTACTCCTTTCGACCAAACTCAAAAAATCTATATTTTTCGAGATATTATAAGTTCGAAAATGGTTTTTTTAGAAACAACTTCTGTTCAGTTTTTACGCCCGACATTTTTGGTTTATAAATTAACTGGACCGACATTTTTCGAGTTATGGCGTCCCGAAGGGGAACATTTTTAAAATTTTTCTCTCACAGCCCTTTCCAACGCAAAAAAATAAGTGAATGGGACGCCAGCGCACTCAGATTCTGCAGTTTTTGGCGGGCAACTGACTGAGTCTACCCATTCTTAGTATGCACTTTCGCTGTTTCCCTTACACTTTTCTCTGCAAAACTGTTGCCCGCAAAAAAACGTGTAATCTGAGTGTGTGCCTCTGACGACACTATATAAAATTTTATAGTGATATCAAAAAGGTACCAGAAGTAACGAAGTCATCACATATAAACATTGTCATGAGCGATTTCAATGCAAAAGTGGGAAAAGGTTGTCGTGAAAATTCAGTGGACGACTACGGTCTAGGCAACTCAAGTGACAGTGGTTACCAGTTAGTATAGTTTTGTCAGAAAGAAGAGATTATACTGACTAATACACATTTTAGTCAACATCCTAGACATCTCTATACTTGGGTATCTAATGCAGATAGCAACATGAAAAACGTAATTGACATCAATAAAAGATTCAGAAACATCGTATGTGTCTCCTAATCAGCAGAAACAAAAATTAAACTGAAATACTTAGTATGAGTAAAAATCAACAACAGTTAGATACTCGAAAACTACAAGATCTGTAAATAGTAGAAGAAATTTGGAAACAAATTGTCACACGTCTTGAAAATATCGACTATAATATTAGCCCAGATAATAATAATATTGAAAAGACCTGGAATTCAATGTAAACAGCAATCCAATTGATAAGCAATAATTTATAACACTCCATCACAAACACGCATAAGATGCAAAGTAAGACAGGCAAAAGGAAAATGGCTGCGAGAACAGTGTGAAGAGCTAGAAGAACTTGAAGCAAAGGGTGACTCTTTTAATATGTACAAGAAAGTGGAAACTGCAGCAGGTATAGACAGCGGCGTAACTCAGATTAGATGCGAACCCCAACGGGTTTTAATTATTTGCATGTTTTCCGTGAGTGGTACACCTTTATATATCAAGCGCCTCACCGCTTTGCGGGGGTGTCATTTACGCCACTGGGTATAGATCCAAGTAGAAACAGTGAGGTTCTTATGAATGAAAGTTAGCAATTATTAACAAATATTCAAGACACCCTAGTTAAATGGGTAAATACAACGATACGAGAAACTTAACTCAAGGCGTAGATTCAGACGTCGGCTTTAATATTAACAGAGCAGAAAACGAGTGTGATTTAAATGCAGCAATCAGTGTTGACACTCTGAAAGTATTAAAGGAGGACAGTGCTATTACGATGCTGGAACTCTTCAACTCCATATATAGTATAAGTGGTATGATTCCGCAAGATCCTCAAGAACTTATCACTTTGATGAGCCACGTCTAAAACTATTTCTCAAAATTATACTTGCTAGGATTTATCAAAAATATGAACAAAATATTGGCGACTCTCAATTTGCCTTAAAAGATAGGTTTTTTTGCTTACTCAACGCTGTCAAGATGTCTTTGTGGATATGTAGGTATATGTGTTTTGTTGACTAAGAAAGAATTTGACAAGGTTTAGCATGACAATTTCTCAGTGAAATTGGTCTAGACTAGACTAGATTTTGGGCTCATTTCAAATAAAATTTGCTTTCCTTTTAATTATATCTAGTGCAGCTTTTCGGTATCTTTTTCTGTTTTTATACGAACATGTAAAATTAGTCTCAAATAAACAGGGTTAAAGCTACCTTAAAAATTATTTTAAAAATAATTAGGCACCTACATGTTTACGACATTTTTAAATATAAAGTAATACGCATTTTTTTTGAAAAAAAATAGATTTACTGATAGTATCGGTACAAAGACTTAAAATTTTTCAGCATTGGCACCTTGAAACTCCTCGACTGGAATGTCTCTTAGGAATGTTGTTTTCGGATGTTTTTTACGGACTTACAATAGTTTCCTTCTTTCAACTCTCTCATCAGTGGAGGAAACAAAAAAAAATCAGGACTGCAAGCGGTGGGAACAGTGGTGTTGCTCCGGGCCAGGAAATTAGATGGCCTGTGGCTAGGGGCATTGTCATGGAAGAACCTGACCGTGTTTTTGATGTCAAGTCTTATTAAATTATTAAATTAAGAGGTTTTGTATGTAGGTACTATGTACTTAGTATGTTATGGAGCAAAACATTTTTGTAAATAAATACATTTTACAAAACACCAATCTTGTAGATATTTTTGCGAGCAATTACCTTTTAATGTGATTCTCTTTACTAACACCAATGCTAATACATAAAACGTTTCAGCACAAACTTTACTGATATTAATGTACTAGTTGCTTTCTTTAGTTTTAATTGTTGTTCTTGAACAATTTCGTAGCAATTTGACAATAAGTAGAATTTAAACTCAATTTATTTATTTATTTATTCGTATGGTACATCTTAAATATTGTATTGTGATGTATGTGTTATGTATGGTGTCCCAGAAGATCAGTATAAACATGTATATTGTGGTGACGAAACCGTGTGCAATTGTGGATTAATTCGTCTTAGCAAAGCATTTGGTTCAAGGTTCAGGAAAACCACTAAAACCTAAACATGCCAACCCTTAGTATTCATATTATGTAATAATATTAATTAAGTGTGTGAACATTATAAAAGGTAAAGAAGAACATGAAATATAACAGAACAGCCATTGCATGACGACATATAACGGACCAGCCCAAGCGCCAGTCATGACAATGACGTAAAAAAATAGTAGGTTAAAGAAATAGCAAACAAAATAATGGAAAAACAGATAATCAGGACAGAGAATACTTGCTTCGCATCAAAAAAATGTGTAACGTAATTGTAGTTTCAAGTAAAGCATTTTATTACGAGTACAAAAATGTAGGGTGCGATATTTTTTATTTCATTACTAACCAAGATATTAACAAAAAAAGTATCTAAAGAAAGCAAAAAGCTAGTGATATCTAGTATACTCCATAAAAAGCAGTGACAGTAGTGAAAATAAGTAAGCAATTGTCTAATTAAACGAAAGAGAATGATGATTGGGAATAGGGCCAAGACAGGAGAAGGTCGCATCAAGAAATTTTGATCCTCAGATATCACGTTTGGTATTGACATAAACTGTCAGCAAATTATCAAAAAGTTGACGGTTAAAAAGTGCAACAAATGCAATTGTAGCTCAGAATATTGCTTAAGTCTTTAATAGAAAATTCTCATTTATCCACTAATAAACTTGGTAATAGTCGACGTCCGGTAGGAAGGAGAAAAATATCTTCCATACAAAATTTGTCTTGTTCAAGAACCCACCGATTTCGTAAAACTGGTCGTAAAGTAATACTCATTAGGTACAAGGTAGGCAACATCCCAAATATGGCACATTTGGGCCGGTATTTATAACAACCGAATAGTAGGACCGTTCTTCTTACAAGAAAATTTAAACGGAGAGAGATATTTAGAGCACAAGTGATTTTGGCGCTGGAGATAAATAGACAATTGCCAAATAATATTCCGTTTTAGCAGGACGGGGCTTCACCGTCTCGATTCACATGCGTGAAGTCTCGATCTCGAATTAATGTACCTATTTTCTGTGTGGTTATTCAAAGTCCAAGGCTTATGTTATCAGACTAAACAATTTACAATAATAACCTGAAAGTGAATATTACAACATAATTTACAAAATGACTTCTTATTGTCAAGAAGCAAACAGTGTATACGGTTTAACGATACTCACTTCACTGTTTTGTAATTCATATGGTTTTAGGTAATAATACGATTAATAATTTTTTTAATACCAAGTTAGTAGATATCATTGACTTTTTCCATTCTTTAGATACTTTTGGTTAATATTGATTGGTATTGAAATAAAAATATCGTACCATATATTTTTGTATCATTATCAATTTCAGAGATATTTGCTTGTCACTGTGTAATACATAGTTTTTTATATCTTGATCATATTTCGTATGTTCTTTCTAAAAAACTGCTGCAGAAGCATGTTGCTACGAAAATGACAAATCGAAAGAGGAAATATTAAATCAAACTTTGTGCTACGAAATTAAAATTTGCGCAAGTTTTTTTTATAATACTACGAGGATGTATAGATATCTAGTTAGCCTAGACTAGTTCCTTGCATAAACAAAATATTGCGTTACTATAGCAACAAACAATAACTTATTAGAAGTGTCAGTGTAAAGTTTGACGTCAAAAAAGTAAACCAGAGTCACGCAATAAATTAAATGAAAAAGATGTCCACCGAAATTGTGAAAATCGAAAAATTGGAGTATCGAGCCATCATCAAGTACCTGTATTTAAAAGGGTTAAGAGGTAAGCAGATTTACGAAGATATGCTTAATACCCTTGGTGATCAATGTCCTTCGTATGCGACCGTCAAAATTGGAATGCAAGCTTCAAAAGAGGTAAATTTTCCATTGAAGATGATGACCGATCGGGAAGGCCAGTTTCTGTGTCAGTCCCCGAAAATATCGATGCAGTTCATGACATGATTTTATCAGACCGTCGAATTGGGCTAAAACGGATATCTGAAGCACTGAATATTTCATACGAACGCGTTCATCATATGGTTCACGTCAATTTGGACATGAGAAAAATTGCTGCAAAATGGATCCCCAAATGTTTGAATGTTGACCAAAAGCGTGCAAGGGTAGAAGCATCGCGTTCGATCTGTGCTCGATTTGAAAACGATGTAGACTTCTTAAACCGAATTGTTACTATGGATGAGACTTGGGTACATTTCTACGATCCAGAAACAAAGCAACAATCGATGGAATGGCGACACTCTGGTTCTCCAAGACCTAAGAAGTTTCGTGTCCAAAAATCTGCTGGAAAAGTTCTTGCTTCAGTTTTTGGGATTGCCATGGAGTAATCATGATTGATTTTTGGATAAGGGTAGAACAATAACTGGAGATTACTATTCGACATTACTGACCACTCTACGGGAAAATATTAAAGAGAAAAGACGCGGAAAGCTATCCAAAGGTGTTTTGTTTTTGCAGGACAACGCCCCTGCACACAAATCTCATGTTGCCATGCAAAAATTCGTGATTTAGGGTTTGAATTACTAGAACACCCCTTTATTCACTGATTTGGCTCCGTCCGACTATCACCTCTTTCCTCAACTGAAAAAAGTTTAAAAGGTCGTACATTTTCTTCCAACAAGGAGGTAATAGAAGCTGTGGAGGTCTGGTTTGCAGAGCAAGAAGAAACATTTTTTTGAAAGGTCTAGAGACGTTGCAGGTTCGCTGTAATAAATGTATCCAATTAAGAGGAGAATATGTTGAGTAATAAAATATTTTGACATTGAAATTTTGTTTGGTTCTATAGTAAGCTAAGAATTTTTCAATATATCCTCGTATTAACTTAAAGTTTAAATAAATCATATTTCGTACACTGTTTTGATATATTAATTTTTGTATGTTTTCTAAAAATTTGAAATATGCAATTTGAAATCTTCACAAAGATCTCATGCTGAGAGGTTATTTCTGCATACATTTCTGCAAAAATAATTTAATTTTTTTAATGTTCATGTATATTATCATCATATATAAATGGCCTTCTTTTCTTGGTTTTAATAATACCTACCTAAGCGTTAAATTATCTTTTATGTTTTGTTTATTTTCGTAAATTTATATGAAGGTAAACACAATTTCTATCTACGTTTATTTAATTAATTTAATTTATTTAATGATGGATATACTCTAATAGAGTCCTTCTATGTGGAGGTGGGATGCAACTCGGTCGTATAGGCAGCCTTCATAAAGCCCACACAATGGTAGGCAAAGCATCGGAAATTACAACAAACTCAATTGTGCAGTGTTAAATTCAAATTCTTATATAAAATTGATAAACATATATTAATAATGCCTGAGACTCGATTTACAACTCGTCCGACAGGTGATAATAATAGGTAATAATAGGTGATAGGTAATTCAAAAAGTTGTTGAAAAAATAAACACCTCGCCCACGTTTTTATCACACTTTCTTGAAACCATCAATGAAAATATTAAACTTTTGGTTGATAAAGAACTCATCTAGAACAACAACTTCGAAAAGTAGAAGAGACATCGGAATCGGCGAATGATACTCTCGAACAATGTACACGATTTAACAGTTTAGGTATTTATGGAATATCCGAAATAAAAAATGAATCAACTCATGAAGTAGTTATTAAACTATGCAAAGACAAACTAGGCTTAGGTATATGTACCTACTTCTTTAATTGATTACCGTCATCGTCTTTCGGGGAGGGAACCGTATCATAAGCCAATCATAGTAAAATTTATAAGTAAAAATACAAAAATTCTTATATACAGGCTGTTCTAAATTAAGTGCGCACCATTGGTAACTTTGTTATTAATGGAGATAAAAAGTCAGTTAAATTAATAAACTAGTTTTTTCCGCTGGTTACGATGATGAAATCAAAAAACCAAATTAAATGTAGTGTTTAAGAAAAAATGAGGAAAATGTCTGTTTTAAATGGAATACCCTGTACATTTCTTACTGTAACAATCGCAAATAACCCACAAAACAAAAAAGGCCATATGCAATATTGGCCTAAAATTGAAAATAAGCGAATTAGCAGCATATTTTTCTTTCAGAATAGTTGGCCGTGAACGGCTGCGAAATAAGATTAAATTTTACTTTTTAGTTTTAAATTAGTTTCAATGCTCTTCAAAATGCACCTTAAAATGTCGAGATATGCCAACATATTTACTTCTACTTCTTCATTTATAATAAATTGTTTTTGAGTTCTAGTTTTCACAAAAATTCTGTCATTACTTCTAAATTTTCTGTACAGTTTTAAAAAGTATGTTCTGTATGATTGATTACGTTTAAGATACATTTGGCCATATTGTTTCAGTGTTTGGAGACTATTTTTTCTTGGCACGAGATATGTTTCTGATATATTTTTTTATTCTAGACTAGTAGGCTATGTATGCCTAATATTAAAACTTCATTCCATGTGTCATTTTAAGTCAAGTGCGTCAAGTTAATCTTATGTCAAAAAGCAAATTAATAAATTAACTTATGTGAATGTGAATTTAAATTTGAAGTTATTTTTATTGCTTAAACGAATTTCTTATTTTTCCGGAAACATCAGGTTAGTTAGTTAGGTTATTAAGATTTCAAGATGCCATTCACTCATTTAAAAAAATGCGACATGTTTGAAACATACCTTGTGTCTAGAAAAAATAGTCTCCAAGCATTGGAACGATATGGCTAATTGTATCCTGAACGTAATCAACCAGACAGAAGATATTTTCTAAAATTGTACAGAAAATTTAGAAGTAATGAAAGAATTTTTGTGAAAACTAGAACTCAAAAACAATTTATTATAAATGAAGAAGTTGAAGTAAATGTGCTGGCATATTTCAAAGCCTACAAAAATAATTTAACCAGAGATTTGGCAAAAGACAGTGGTATAAAATTATGTACCATTTAGAGAATTTTGAAAAAGTATAAATTTATACCCTTTAAATACCGACCGGTACAAACATTACTACCTGGTGATACCGAAAGGAGATTAGTCTTTGCCAATGGATTGTAGATATGTGTAGGCAAAATTTGAACTTTTAAGATGCATTTTGTGGAGCGATGAAGCTAATTTTAAACAGAGGAATGTTTAATTCCAAAAACATGCACTATTGGTCTAAGAAAAATTTATTTTGTTTATACCAGAAATCCTCAAATACAATTTAGTATCAATGTGTGGTGCGGTCTAATAGGCAGCCAAAGGGGAGGAGATACGTTGATATGTTGTCAGAATTACTAGAAACATATTTAGATGATGTCAATTTAGAGGCGCGTATCCGAATGTATTTCCAATAAGATGGAGCTCCTCCCCATCTGTTTCACGAAGTCAGAGTGTTATTAGAAAGGCATTTCGAAAATAGATGGATGGCAACAAATGGTCCAATACGGTGACCCCCAAGATCTCCATTAGACTTTTACTGTTGGGGTTATGTCAAGGACAAAATCTACAAAAGAAGATATGCAAACCTGGCTAAACTTCAAAATAGTATTAGAGACATTATAAGATCCATAGATGGCAGAACAGTTCTAAAAGCTACAAACAGTGTTATAAAAAATGCTCGAAAATGCATTGAACAAAATGGTGATGTGTTTGCACATTTAATGTAGTTTGTTGTATTATTTTCTTGTTGCATAAATAATATGAAAAAAGTAAAATTGAATCTTATTCGCAGCCATTCACGGCCAACTAGTCTAAAAGAAAAATATGCTGATAATTCGCTTATTTTCAATTTTAGGCCAATATTGCATATGACCTTTTTTGTTCTGTGGGTGATTTGCGATTGTTACAGTAAGAAATATACAGGGTGTTCCATTAAAAAAACATTTTCCTCATTTTCTCTTAAACGCTACATTCAATTGTTTTTTTAATTTTATCATCGTAACCAGCGGAAAAAAAGCTACTAGTTTGCTAATTTAACCGATTTTGTATCACTACGAATGGCAAAGTTACCAATGGTGCGCACTTAATTTAGAACAGCCTGTATATAAGAATTTTTGTATTTTTACTTATAAATTTTACTATGATTGGCTTATGATACGGTTCCCTCCCCGAAAGACGGTGACAGTAATCAATTAAAGAAGTAGGTACATATACCTAAGCCTAGTTTGTCTTGCATCAATTTAGAACAGCCTGTATAATAAAAACTTTTATAAGAAACAAAAATTGTGATTAAAGAAGATCTAACAAAAGAAGAATCCAGTTATCAATTAAAGCTGCTGAAATATGTTAACCGTTGTGTGTGGACGAATTATAATGGTAACTTTTTATTAATACTAACAGTGGGATAGTTAATTCATTTAATGATACGCATTTATCGACTAACGTCCTTGTCATAGACTTCTAAATAAATTCCTAATTCGTGAATTGAACTTGTTTGTTTTAGCGTATTGTATTACCTAGAAAAGATATTTATATTTTATTGCTTAAATTTAATATTTAATGTTTGGGTAATTTTGTTTTCGTCACAATAGTTTAATCTAGTTATTATTAAAATTTAACGAATAATATTTACATTTTGTTTACATTGAATCTGTATTAAACGCTCTTATAGTCTAAGAGCTAGCGACCAAAAAGGTCATGTGGCTTCAGCATTTTTATATTTTGTTAGCCGCTTCCCTGGGCAACCTTTTCGACAATGTCCATGTCTGTCAGGCCGCGAGCGGTGGGTGCGGGTGTAGTGGAGTGGGGAAAAAACGAAAAAATGTGGGCTCAGCCACTTTAATTTTTCCAAATCGTTCGGCCGTACTCCTGAGCACCCAAAAATTTTTGTAGCGATCGGTTGGTGGGAAGGGGTGCCAGCACTAAATACAGGCCGGAAAAAATAATAATTTTCATGTGGCTTCAGCCGTATTGGGTTTTGTGAAGCGAGATTAATTCATAAAGAAGCCCCAAAAAAATTGCCACTTCAAAGAGCGGTGGTAAGGCAGTGAAAGAAATGGTTGAAAACGTTGAATTTCGCTCGAAAACGGGCCGATGGAGGGAAAAGCACTAGCGGAGGGACAGCAATCGGCGACCACGTCGGCACCCTCACAAATTGAACATTTTCTTCCACGAATAATAACGGGAAGAAGAAGAAATCAAATTGAATAAAAATTGTTGCGTTAATAACAACGAGAAAAAAAAAGGAATAAAATGGAATAATTTTTTCATAAATAGTAACGGTGGGAAACAAAAGAATTCTATACATTTTCCTACAAAATAATAACAAGAAGCAAATAAATAAATTTGAATTAAATTTCGCATGCATAAAAAAAATAAATAAAGGAGCATAAATAAATATAATAATTTGTATGAACAGATATGAGAAAAAAGGAATAACATTTTTTGCATACGTAATGACGTAAAAAAAAGAATCGAATAAATTTTTTACATAAATATTAACAAGAAACAAATAAGTTTATTTGAATAAAAATTTTTGAATGAATAAAAATAAATCAATGAAGGAATACAATAAAATAGAATTTTTGCATACATAAAAATTAAAAAATAAAGGAATATAAATAAATATAATATTTTGCATAAATAGAAATGAGATAAAAAGGAATAAAATTTTTTGGATACATAATGACGAAAAAAAATTGTTTAAATTTTTTTACATAAATAATAACAAGGAACAAATAAACAAATTTTAATGTAATTATTGCATAAATTAAAATGAATAAATAAAGGAATATATATGAATAGAATATATATTCTAAGTAAATAATAATTAATAGAATAAGGCGCGCAAGGGAATATTTTTTCGCCCGAGCGAAAATAATGTCCTTTAAATTTTTACTATGTGAATGAAAATGCGTAGACGCTCAGCTGAAGCAGCTGCCCCTTCGGAAACGTTCGGGTGTTTCCGTTCAACGGGTGCGAGAAGGACAGCGGCTACTCTCTGTTGGCCGAACACAATCGACGCGCCGTGAGGGTGCCGACGTGGTCGCCGACTGCTGTCCCCTCCGCTAGTGCTTTTTTTTTTGAGGCTTCTTCATGAATTAATCTCGCTTCACAAAAAAACCCAACACGGCTGAAGCCACATGAAAATTATTATTATTTTCCGGCTTGTATTTAGTGCTGGCACCCCCTTCCCACCAACCGACCGCTACAAAAATTTTTTTGGGTGCTCAGGGAGTACGGCCGAACGATTTGGAAAAAAAATTAAAGTGGCTGAGCCCACATTTTTTTTCGTTTTTTCCCACTCCACTACACCCGCACCCACCGCTCGCGGCCTGACAGACATGGACATTGTCGAAAAAGGTTGCCCAGGGAAGCGGCTAACGAAATATAAAAAATGCTGAAGCCACATGACCTTTTTGGTCGCTAGCTCTCCGTCTATTACTAATCATGTTTATACTCTTAAGTTTGTAGTTTTAGTTATACTATTATTAACTAAATGTGGTAGATAAATTATATTGATAAAAGTTGCACATTAAAATATTAGATCCTTAGCACTTATATTATCAGATCTAGGATTATTTATGAGCAAAAATGAAATCGGTATTATGACTATTTCTGAAAGTTGGCGGACCTCTTCAATTGATAACAATGCAATACATACAGAGTGGAACAAAAGTCTGAAACGCTCAATTATCTCACAAATAGGTAGTACGAATTGTACAACATGTACAACATTTTGGATAAGTATATTTTGGGATACGAAGATTCCAGATTTGATTACTGCAATGTTGCCAGATTTAATTACTTGAATTCTATTTTGCACGGACAGTTTTATTTATTTAAGACCTTCCTGACTTTATCAAATATTGAGTGTTACATTATGGTTGAACTCGTATTGAAGAGGACATTCCAATAATGATACAATATACGGGCGATCTATTTAAAAATCAAAGTTAGTAATAATATCAGAAAAACGGTAAATCTGGCAACATTGCAGAAGTCAAATCTGGAATCTTCGTATCCCAAAATATACTTATCAAAATGTTGTACAATTCGTACTACCCATTTGTGAGATAATTGAGCGTTTCCAGACTTTGTTCCACTCTGTACAAATGATTATACGTCTGTAAGATCTGATCGGGATGAGGAGGTGGGGTTCTCACCTATGTTCATAACAGCATTAAGTTTAGTATCTTAGATATAAACGCGCGATAGTAAAATTGATACTGATACAATCTTTCGGAATCAGAATTGTTCTTAAGATGATGCTGAGATGCATAAAACAGCGGTCGCAAAATAACTATTTTCTGTAGAAATAAAGTACATACAACGTTCAAACAAAAAATCTAGAAAGAGAAATTATGAGTCTACGCCTCTCGTGTAATAAGTTTTTTAGTTTTTCTCAAAATATATGTTTTTGAAGAGACTAAACTTTTAAAAAATAACCTAATAACTTAATAATGTATCCTTC
Source organism: Abscondita cerata (assembly GCA_030710515.1). Taxonomy (NCBI): domain Eukaryota; kingdom Metazoa; phylum Arthropoda; class Insecta; order Coleoptera; family Lampyridae; genus Abscondita; species Abscondita cerata. The sequence continues at coordinate 155,858 of JALBCR010001079.1, forward strand.
AAAATATACTTTTAATTGCGTCAAAACAAAATTTTAACACATGACGGGCATGCATTGATGCTTTCGGCAATAAAATAAGTATGCGGTTCAAGATTTTAAAAATTTTTGTTAAAAAGTCTATAGTCACACATAAAATGCTTAGTCATAAATGCCGAAGAACATTGCCTGGTTGTGTAGGGCAAATACCCTCTTAGTGAAATTGAAACAGCGTTGCCTTTGTGCTTGCCCTACTCGCATCAAATTATTTGTCTTAGAGATGTCAATATTGATGTCTCTAAAATAGACAACCCTTCAATCATTAGTTTTGCAATTTATAAATTCTATCAGCTTATCTTAACTAATTGGTACACCTACAAGAATAACCCTTACGCCCGAATCTATTATTGATCTTATTATTAAATCTGAAGAATGCTCGACATTTGATAGTGGTGTTAATACTTGTAATTTTCGGACCATGATGCAGTTTTCTGCAATATAACCGTTGGTTGTACAAAAAAAATCACAATCATCATTTACGGTTTCTTGTAACCTTAAAAATATTGATTCAGAATCATGATCTTCAGTATTTACCTTTTTCATCACATATTCAATATTCCTAAAGTAAATGATTCGATACTGTACTTAAACAATCTTTTATTGATCTTATAATTAAATCTGAAGAATGCTCGACATTTGATAGTGGTGTTATTACTTGTAATTTTTCGGACCATGATGCAGTTTTCTGCAATATAGCCGTTGGTTGTACAAAAAAAATCACAATCATCATTTACGGTTTCTTGTAACTTTAAAATATTGATTCAGAATCATGATCTTCAGTATTTACCTTTTTATCACATATTCAATATTCCTAATGTAAATGATTCGATACTGTACTTAAACAATCTTCTAATAAATTTGTTCGATAAGGACGCTCCGTATAAAATGTAGAAAATATATAATGATATCCCTCTTTGATTGACTTCGAATATTAAACTACTTATGTCTCTGCGTGATAAAGCAAAACAAAAATTCCGCAAAAATAAACGCGTTGAACATTGGGAGTATTATAAAATTATCTTTATAGTAATAAAGCGACAAACTTTTTGGAAAAAGTTGAAAACTCTTGGCATTGGTCAGCAAAAACAAATAAACTTAAGGTGCGTATCTATTACGCGCGGCAAAACTTCGAACAGTGGCTCGCGCGGAAGCCGCGCCTAATGGATACCGGGTTGCCGCGCAGGCAGTTCAAACATTGCCGCGCTCGAACACACCGTGGGGTGAACCAAATTTTGTCAGTTTTTAAGGACGCGGCAAAGGCATTTGAGTGAGTTAAAGTGCATATCCATTATGCGCGGCAAACCTACAAACAGTGGCTCGCGCGGCAGCTGCGCCCAATGGATACCGGATTGCCGCGCGAGCTTGTTTAAGCTCGAACACGTGGCGGGGTGAAACAAGTTTTGTCGGTTTTAAGGACGCGGCAAAGACATATGAGTGAGTTACACGCGCATAGTTGAGACGGTTGTCTTGTATTTGGAGTTTACTCGCGCAGCAGAGCAAGGTCTTTATAGTCTTCTATAAGCGTCACTCCATATTGCATTCTATTGACATACAATTTTTTCATATCAACGCACTTTTCTTTTAGCTTTTTTTCGGAAAAACAATGTAATGCATCACAATGAAAACAGCAGCTGCTCGTGCACGTGATAAGACCTCCATGACTGCTTCGCAAAAATGGCTCGCGAGGCAAATAACTGTCTTGGCAGCGCACAAACTTGGCGCGCGCGGGCGCCGCGCCTAATGGATTCGCAGCTTAACCCAGAACATTTTATCTGACGTGGACGAAGTCAATCGATTTTTATTATTACAATTATATAAAAACAATGGTATTACTCGACAAAACACCGATTCCCATTTAAATATCAATAAAGTAACCAATTTTCAGATATTAATTTTATATTCCATACTGTTGAACATAGCGACGTATCTAAAATAATTAATAATTGTTATATTAAATCTTATATTACCAATAACAACATCTTGCCTGCTATGCAATCTGGCTTCAGGGATACAGTTGCACCACAGCCCTTATTAAAATAACACATGATATTCTATCTGAAGTTGACAAAGGCAATTTAGTATTGTTAACTTTTCTAGACTATAGTAAGACGTTGGATATCATCAATCACAAAGGTCTTAATATCAGTTTAGAATGTATTGGTATCAAGTCGCGTGCTCTATCATTCTTTAACAGTTATCTGAATGATTGTACATAAAGTGTTAAAATTAATTCAAATCCTGTTCGTATTTCACAAAGAGGTACCTTAAGGCTTTATATAAGGACCATTGTTATATTGTATATACATATCTGTCATTTATAAATGTCCGTTACAGAGCAGAATGCAAATATATAAAACATATTTACAATTGTCATTAAAAAATAAACCCGTCAAAATTTGCGGTGTTACTATTCGGTAACAACAAAAATGTTCATAATATTTAAAAAGACACGTTAATAATATCAATTGAAGGAGACTGAGTACCTGTGGTTGACGCGGCAAAAAATTTAAGAATGATAATGGATAATACCTTTAGATACAAGCAGCAAATTAATAAATATATTCGTTCTGCTATCTACTTAAAAATTCTTTTTGATCAAGATCATATTTAAGTATCAAATTGAAAATTTTGCTTTCCGATTATTTTGTTTTATCTCATTTTATTTATGGCGTACCTCTTTATCATTCTTTCTTAGATTTCATTACATCTTACCGTAAACAAAAGATACAAAATGTGTGCCTACGTTATATTTATGGTATCAGAAAGTTTGAACTATCAGATGCAGGTTGGCTTACTATGAAAAACCGTCGCATTTTGCAGTGTCTTTATTTTTATAACAAAATAGTAACGACTCACAAATCACCGTAGTATTTGTAGAATAAATAAAAATTTTGAACAGACATTAATAATTTATCTACTAGGTTTAGAGGACTTATTTCACCATCATTAGATTAATCATCATTATTTGAACGTTCATTTTCATATGAAATCTATAAATTGTATAACAATATTTCCTATAATGTAAAGAATACTTCTTATTTTAATTTTAAGTGTTAATGTAAAAGAATATTATTATCAAAACAATGTAACACATAATCCAATTGATTACGTTATTATTTTATTTTTCGGTTTTATGTTTCTATTCATGAATTCTACGACTTAGGTTGTTTACTGTGGAGTGGTTGTAACC
>JALBCR010001080.1:0-139467 GCA_030710515.1 Abscondita cerata
GTAACGGTTGTAGTTTACAAATAAACGAAAAGAAAGCGACGGCTCTAGCGGTACAACCTAGAGAGAAAAAATAAGACAATTTGGCTCGATGTAGCGCACTAAATTCGTGGAGGATTCAGTATTTGTAGTAGTTAGCACAGCAGCGTCCGGCTTAGTCGGTGAGTTGGGAGGTCCTTGAAGAACAATAAAGAAATAGACTGCCTGCCTAACAAGGCGCCACCTGCTGGGTAATAGAAGAAATAAAACCGACCAACAGGAGTTCAACAGGTTTTACTAAAGGTCTAATACGCTAAAACGAACACAAATCAGAAGACAATAGACAATTTAATATAGCAAATAAAACTTAAAGTACTAGGAGAATGTGACAGAAATAAGAGAGACTGTCGCATATGATTACGTGCGTTAGCAACAACAATAATTAAAGCTCATGTGTCGAATTTTAGGTAAGTTTTTTAGTTACACCCCAAATTTAAAGTTAGCGTTTCAATTAAGGATTGGTTACTAAGAATCAACGTCACACGTCACTTACACACGGTGACTTAAAACTAACTTAAACTCGGAATAAAGGTAAGTACCTCCGCCAACCCAAAAGCCTTTTGTTTTAGCTTAACCACTCTATGTAAAGCGCCCAAGCTCTTATGGAGCTGGTTAAAAACAAAACCAAACGTCGGTGGTGGAGTCTACCCCGAATAAAATTTTGCTTAAATGCTAGAGATTTAAACCGTTTAATGTCACATGTACGTGAGCTTCATACGCATTAATATTGAATAGGTTACTTAAACATTAAAACTTAGCTGTATTCTGTAGTATGCAGTTCCGAGAATGAAAGTTTCTGCTAGCGACAGTATTCGACAGCTCAGAAGGTAGGTAACCCCAGGATTTCCCTTAGGGGAGGTATGTAGCAAAGAACGGAAGGCAAATATGTTGTCCTCAAAGCAGCAATTATGCAGCATGAACGACCCCTGCAGCCTGTAGAGTTCACCGGCTGGTTGCAGCTTAATTGGATGCGAAACCGTGGTAGTCGTCAAGTTTATAGGGAAAGGTTCTTAAATAGCCATTCCAGCACCCCAGGAGTTATCCAGGTGTAATACACGATGAGAATATAAGGTCAACGCACGTGCTAAAGCATACGTCGTAATTAGAACTAACACAACCACGAAACCAAAGAAAGGAAAAGAAAGTACTTTTAAACACCAATTCGACTTGGAATTATTGAAACACACATTAATAATTTATGTGTAAAGTTTTAACTTCAGGAGGCACGCCAAACACCCATGTAGAAGGAAGTAGAAAATGTCCGCTCATCGTCTCCGAAACTTTTGTTAATTTTAAAATCCACCAATGGAAAATTAGCAACATGCGCGGCAAATTCGACTTTCGTCGTAACGTGTTACACAAGACATACCTTTTTAAGAAGGCTCTCGACATACGTTCTACTTTTGCAAATAAACCCATAACATGTCTTATATTACACCTTAACTATAAATAGACACTAACAATGATTTCGTCGGAATGATGCAACCAGTCATGCAGGTACTGCAAAATCACTATCATAATTGAATTCAATTACATTGAAAAAACATGCATTTGGTGCAGAACTCCACATCGTTCTGGTACTAACAAACGTGAAAATAAAAATCGAAAATGTGCGGCAATAAAAAACATTTTGCTCAAAATAAAATAAACGTCTAACACCGTCGCATCATCTACACTTTGATAAAAAAAATGAAAAAAACAGATACGTTATAAGAAAAAATTTATTTAAGGAAAATGTACAGCGTGAAAACAATTTGTGGCTTAATTGTACATTTCTAACAGTAACATTGTTAAATGTATCTAAGTGGTAAGCCATTAAATTAAACAAACGCTATTTGCTACGCTACTATAATTCTATGTCTGGACAAAACAAGATATCACATGCCCGTTCTTTTTAAAACAAGTTAAAAATCTTATACACAAAAAATTGCGTTTTAGAAAATAAATAGTTTAAATAAGAGTTGTAGACAAGCAAATTTTCAAGTACTTTTTATGTACTTTTGTATTTGATATAAAAGTCACGTAATGTTATATCTTAGTAATTACCTATCAGTTCAAAAAATAGTGTAAACAAAAGTTGTGTATAATTAAGTACAAACAACTTTTTGTTTGAGGCAATAAAAGTAATAATAATATTTTTCTTTAAATATTTCAGAAATTTGAAATTGTGTACGTTAACGACCCTTTTGGGTAGATAGATTATGCCCAAAATCTAACCAGATCTGCGATATTAGAAATAAGACCTACATGTAAAGTAAAAAGCAGACAGGTGGTTTTCTTGAAACAATTTTTTGCTTTATTTTAACGTACTAATTCTAATTTGTCAAAAAAATTGAAAAAAAAATCAGGTTGAAACCGTCCCCATCTTATTTATACGATATGGAGTAAAATAAAGATATTCATTTTAAAAAACAAGTTTAGTTTAAAATGCATGAGAAGAAAAACAAGCGTTTCTCTCAGAATTCAACATCGTTCTGACATTAATAGACGTGTAACAGAGAGAAAGTGTGCGGTGAATAAAACATTTCGTTCGAAAAATAAAAAGACGTCTAACAGCATCATTCGCATCTCGTAACTTAATAATTTTGATTGAAAAAACCGATTCTTTCTAGGAGAAAGATTGACGATTAAGAAAGAAGAAATTCTAAAATCGAACTACATATTTCAGTAACGGCCAACAATTGTTAAATGTATCTAACTGGTAAGCTGTTAATACGAACGCTATCTGTTACCTAGCACACACATTTTCTTTAAGGCTTGAAAATGTAAGATAAAATAAAAATTGCGTTTTAGTAAAACAGTACTTTAAACGAAAGTTATTGACAATAAAATTTACAACTTTTTTTGATAATTTTTTTTGTATAATTAATATTAATGGAAATATTGTTACAAAAATTACTGTCACGTGATAGTCATCTCAACAACTTATCGGATCAAAAATAGTTAAAACAGAAGTTATGTATAATTAAATTATAAACAGCTTTTATTTGAAGAAAAAATGATTAAAACGAATGTTTTTGTGAATATTCTAGATTTTGAAAATTTATGTAGGTTAACGATAGATCATGCCCAAAACCTAATCAAATCTGCATTACCCATTTGCCAGGTTTTATAAAAAACTAAACCGTGATTTTCCTGATATCTTTGTTTGCATATGGACGAAAGGCCGGAAGCCGACCTGCCATTGGATAAAGATGTTAAAATTTTCAATTTGGAAATCTTAACATAACTTCCCATCTTATTTATAAGATGTGATGTAATATGCTCTGAAGTGCAAATCTATGTCGTTTAAATGGACATCTGAAGTTAATAGTAGATTATTCTACTAGGTGTTAAACAATATAATTGTTGAGCTCAAAAAACGAATCAATCCACCATACATAACACTTACATCACAACAATGAAAATTAATATAATGTACTTTGATTGACAGTTAAGCTTTCTTATAGGATGGGCAAATCACACATTAAGGCGTAATTCTTACGACGTTTCGTGCTGCAGGATGAACCCTTCAGGGCAACTTTATTAGGTACGAAGCTGCAGCACATAACGTCGCTAGAATGAAGTATGTACTTGATTTGCCCATTTAATAAATTTAATAAAAATTCGTCTGTGATTGTATTTCAAAACATTCTTAAAGTAAATGTATCAAACAAAAACTTATTTATTCATTTTTTTTTAACTTTTATTCTTACATTGTAAATTATTTATATGTGAACACTATAGGCTTGTAAAATTTAAGGAAATAATTACTTAAAAATGTCACACTGTCTGATAAGAATGGTTAAGAATGCTTTCACTACACCAATAATCTTGATAAATTGTTTGAAAAGCAGACAAATTAGTAATTTCTTTTAACAACTTCGTTTTCTAAATCCAATAAATGTTTTTCTTGTTTTACGCTTTTGGACTAAAAACCATACGGGTTGAAATAAATTCAAACAAGTTAAAGAAATTAAGTGGCCATAAAATTACACTATACTAAAGCGCTAAGGTTTAAAGTAAGTACCTACGATAATTTTGTATGTTAAGCTTTAGACAGGGTTTTCTCGGAAACGGCAAACTATGGTCAGAAGATTTTAGGTCAATCCAAGACTTTCAATTAACGTAATCTCCAGTCCCCGAGAGAATATTAACTTTCAAGTTTAATACTTGCTGTAAAGTGATATAGCAAGAAAGCATAAGTAATTCTTGTAATTAATCATATTTACTGTTACGTAAGAAATTTGTTATTGTTGCGAATTATATTTAGGGAGAGAAGGTTATATTAAGCTCGAAATAAATATATGAGACTTCATGTCAACGTAACAATATTTGTCTTTTAATACCACTTCTTGTCAAAGGTAAAACATCTGCAATTTATTAACTTCGCAATCTTCCAGTTAAAAGTTGTGAACTTTGAATAAACTTCGTATCTCCTTAGCACAAAACTTTGTTGTAATATTTTGCAAACAACGTTATTTTTTCAAATTGCACCTTGAAAAGTTAAGCATAACTTCATTGTATTTAGATTATAACTTGGTTTTATTAATAGTTTTGGTTAATTGCGTTTATTTATTTAAATTTGGGTATAATCATTTATATTTTGGTTTTCAAAGCGTATTATCGATGTAGAAAGAAGACGTGTAATAGATAATTGTTGTTGCTGCAATGATGCTCTAATTAACTATACGCTCTACATTCAACACTCCCTTATATAATTTACTACGGTTATTAAGAACTACAATATACAATATTAATGAAATATTAAAGATATTTGAAACGTTGCTTAAACTGCTTGTATTGAAATGTATGTCGCTACAGGTACTCCCGGTCCAGTGATGAAGAATTCATCACGATGTAGTTACTTGTACAGGAAATGTATGCGCCTTCCTTCCGGTTCGTTACCGCCGTTGAACTAAGTTGAACGAAATTGTCGATCAACTTTTTAATGTAGGTTATGGGATCCATTGATGATGTTTAATTTGAAGTAAAACTTCGCCAGGAATTCGAGTAGTTTCACAGTTAATCAGTTTAGCTGATGATGACTGTAGTCTTGGCATGCGATTCGGATACCTAGTAAGGCTGTTCTTAAGACTTCGGTTTGTTGTTGTTCTTTGTGTCATCGAATTGCACTTTTTACTTGGCTGTGAAAATCTTTAACCATTCCTTTAGCATGGGGGTGTAATTACGTAGTGCAGAGGTGTGCTCATCCAAAAAGTTGAAATCGGATTCGAATTGTCTGACTTCATCTGTTGTAATGTATAGCGGTGATCGTCTCGGTTTTGTTGTTTTTGATGGCGTAAACTTCTGGACATCGTGAAAATATTTTAGACAGTAACGTTTGCATTTTGAGATTTGGCGGCGGTAATTGACTGCGACACGCGATTTAGATGGTTTAGTTGTTATGAACTTCCGGGATGTAGATGCGTCTTTAACTTTTTGTTCAGAGATTCTGCCTCCGCGAGTTTTGTGAAGTCTGTCGGAAGCGTTTCGATGCGTAACATTACATGTGTGACGATATTCTCATTACCAGGTAATGAGGTTGACCCGGAGTTCATGTATCCTGCTTTTTTGAAAAGCGTATGTGAATTGTTTTTATTCAAGCATATGTCTAAATTGTTTAATGGTTATATTAAAAGTTATTAACAATTTGTTATCCAATCAAAGAAGATTCAACACATAAGAACATTTACTTAACAACAGACTTAATTATCGTTTGCACAACCAAGATTTTATATTCTAAATTAGTCATTGTTAAAAGAAAGTTTTACATTTCAATGAAACGAATTTTTACCCGAAAATGTAGTTATTAAATTAAAATTAGAAAAATAAAAGATATAATTTTATATTTCACATTATAAAGGACGGTAACTGGAAACTATAACTATATTTTATAATTTTAGTTTGAATTAATTTATTATTCAAGTTTATATTTAATTGTCATTGTTGTAACGCACCATACGAAATTTGTACCGGTTGTTGTTTACAAATAAACGAAAGAAAGCGACGTCTCTAGCGGTACAACCTAGAGAGAAAAGGTAAGACAATTTGGCTCGATGTAGCACAATAAATTCGTGGAGGATCCAGTATTTGTAGTAGTTAGCACAGCAGCGTCCGGGTTAGTTGTTAGAGTTGGGGAGTCCTTGAAAAATTATAAAGAAATAGATTGCTTCATAACAAGGCGCCACCTGCTGGGTAATAGAAATAAATAAAACCGACCAACACGATTTCAATAGGTTTTAATAAAGGTCTAATAATCTAAAACGAACACACAAATCAGAGAGACAAATAGACAATTCAATACAGCAAATAAAACTTAAACTTAAAAAACTTAAACTGGTTAATAAACAAAACTAAACATCGGTGGTGGAGTCTACCTCGAATAAAAATTTGCTTAAATGCTAGAGATTCAAACCGTTTAATGTCACATGTACGTGATTAATACGCATTAATATTGAATAAGTTACTTAAACATTAAAGCTGTATTCTGTAGTATGCAGTTCCGAGAATGAAAGTTCTTGCCAGCGACAGTATTCAATAGCTCCAAAAGGTAGGTAACCCCAGGATTTCCCTTAGGGGAGGTATGTAGCGAAGAACGGAAGGCAATATGTTCCTTCGAAGCAGCAAGTATGCTGCATGAACGACCCCTGCAGCCTGTAGAGTTCACCGGTTGGTTGCAGCTTAATTGGATGCGAAACCGTGGTAGTTGTCAAGTTTATAGGGAAAGGTTCTCAAATAGCCATTCCAGTACCCCCAGGAGTTATCCAGGTGTAAGACACGATGAGAATTTGAGGTCAACGCACGTGCTAAAGCATACCTACTAATTAGAACTAACACAACCACGAAACCAAATAAAGGAAAAGAAAGTACTTACGGTGAATGCGGTCGGATTTAAATTTAAACACCAATTCGACTTGGAATTATTGAAGCACACATTAATAATGTATGTGTAACGTTTTTAACTTCAGTAGGCACGCCAAACACCCAAGTAGAAGGAAGTAGAAAATGTGCGCTCGTCGTCTTCGAAACTTTTGTTAATTTAATTTAACCAATGGAAAATTAGCGACATGCGCGGCAAATTCGACTTTCGTCATAACTTGTTACACATGACACACGTTTTTAAGAAGGCTCTTGACATACGTTCTACATTTGCAAATAAAGCCGTAACAGATTAACATCTTTAGGCATAATTACGTTAATAACAATTAGCCAAACGACACCATTATAATATTAAAAATTAAATTCAATTAATTAATATGAAGCAATATTTTAAACGATCTATCGTATACCTACGCGGATTTCTTATACCGCCAGTGTTTGATGCTGCAATAACCAATAGTTACGAAATCATTTTACCTTTGAGTGTACAACCTACTCCTGCACCTTACCTGCGAAACGTTCAACGTTTCCACGGTTAAGATGGACTGCCTGTATTTTAATTTATCTTCATATGTACAGGATTATTTACTATAAATTACCCACCCCTTATTATCGTATAATAATATAGGTAATAATATAACCAATTAAAAACCGTGTAGGTCACAAAATTTAAACTTGAGGATGTTAAACGGATTAAAATTAATAAATTATATAGGACACACAGTATATATTAGATGAACGAACGAATAAATAAATAAGAATCATTATTATTACTCGTAGAAAAAAGTTATACATGACAGTTGTATAGTTCCAACTGCATTTTTTTAAAATGCTGTCAATAGTTCAGCTACTCGCGTTTACAGAGCAAAACAAAAATTTAATGTAAAACCATATTATATTATTACATTTTTGAAAATATCTTTTTTTCTGATTTCAAAAATATTTCATATGTTGTCTTTGTCTTGAGCCGTTAATACGGAATTGTTAACATAGTCAAAGTAAACCATGTAAATGACAAATTTTGTAATTGATAATTGACATTTCATTAATTAAATCACCAAAATGGTTTATAGGGAAGCAGATAACTTTGTATATTTACCTGTTATATTAAAAATAATAAAAGGTGGGTAATTTATAGTGAATAATCCAGTATATAAAAGGTCATTGTTTTAATTAAATCAAACATGACTGTCTTTTTTTAGACTCAATTGTACTTTTACTCACATTTATTAAATTAATTGTTTGTTTTTACATAATTAGATTTAGTTATCAGTATATTTCTTTTTAATTATGATCTACCTTGTTCGTGACATGTAACAATTGTGTGTTTTCTTCTTCTTTATTAAAGTGGCCTGATTATGCCCCACTGTGGGAGCAAAACGAGAGTTTCTTTTGATCCCCTCCTTCGAATAGTTTATAAATTTTCTTAAGAAGTAAACTATTTAATTTTTTTTTCATGCGTTGGTGGTAGATTTGACTATTATTTCAATTAGTAAATATCGCCACTTAACTATAGCAGGTGAGCATCCTAGAAAACGTAAACAACGAAGTTGTCTTCGCTTTGTGAAAGCTAATTCTTGAGTTACACACAAAAGTAACACTTGCTGTCTAACATTTTCAAGAACATCACATTATATTGCGATGTATTATTATTGTGCTTTTTCATAAAAATAATTTAGCAATGAGACTCTTGAAATTATTCAAATTTTCTCTTAATTCTTAGGTCTTGGATTCGATTTTGATTAAAATTATTAATTTAGTATAACAACAATTTAATTTATCCATTCCCATACATTTATTTTTATTACATGCAAATACATATAACAAAAAATCCAAATTTAATGAAACCTAACCTTTTGCTACTTGCAAGTTTTTAACAAAAAAATCTACGTATTTTTTTTGTTTGGTGGAGGGAAATCTTCATAAGCCCCCGGTCTACCGGGAAGTGCCGGATTCACCTGCTATCTTGACAAGGCGCCTACCGGCTAAAACCCCTCCTCCCTTTCCTTCCTATATTTGGTTGCATAGGATACTACTTTCGTATTTCTTCGCTATGCAACCCTGTTGTACTTAGTACCGCTCACCCCTGCTTTCTTCTTCCCTTGTCTGTATTATGTTAATGCAGCCCTTTGCTAAGCTCTTCCATCCTGCCTCTGACAATCAAAGACCGCATGGTCTTTCCCATCCGTCATGCAGCAATCCACGCGCCTGTCACTGTCCCGTTTTTTAATTTTTTTAAGATAATTGCCGTTTTGCCCGTGTACACTCAAAAACTGCGTCATGAAGTAATTTATTTCCCCATGCTTTCTATTAACCCAATTTTATATATCTGGAATCAGCTGATTTGTTCACGATTTTCTTCTATTCCACTGCTTTTGCCATTCCTCAATTACCTTATTCTTTTCAAGTTTCTCTGCACGTACTTTAACTAGCAGCTGAAGTGGGGGTAGACCCGCTATTACCAGCACATCCTCCGTTTCCACGGTTCTATAGGCACTGCATATGCGTATTGCTATCTGCCTTTGTACCGTATCTAGCATTTTTTTACTGCTTCTCCATTTGGTCCCCGGTCCCCATATTTTCGCGGCATATAAGACAATTGCGTCCACCGCGTGTGCCAGTATCCTCCTTTTAGATGCTCGTGCCCCGCCATTGTTTGGTAAGATCCATGTAACAGCTCTCAATACAGCAAGTGCCTTTTCTGTTGCATATTTTATGTGTTTTATACATTGCAAATCCTTATCAATAATTACTCCTAATATTTTGCTACTTTTTTCGCTCTCTATTTGTTGGTCCATAAATTCAACAGTCACCGGTCCAATCCTTCTCTTGCCTGTCATCAAGGCTACTTTGGTTTTCTCGGGTACCACCCTAAATCCCCTCTCTTCAAGCTATTTGCTCACCATTTGCATGGCCCATTTGCATGGCCCATTTTAGTTTACCTACTGCTGTTCCCCTGTGTCTGTCTCGCACAATAATGGTCAGATCGTCCGTGAACCATACTGTTTTGGCACCATTAGGTAGCTTTAGCCTCAAGACCACATCATACATGTAGTTCCACAGAATCGGGCCTAATACAGATCCTTGTGGAACTCCTGCTGTAACATCCATTTCTATATCATCACCCTGTGGCATTCTGACTTTTATTTTCCTGTCTACGAGGTAGCTTCGTATTATTTGGGTTAAGAATCGGGCGTTTCCATTGTCTGTAAGGCCTCGACTATTGCTTTCCTGGACGCCGCGTTAAAGGCGTTTTGCACATCGACTGCCGTCACCACACATATTTTTCTGGTTCGCCAGGTACCTTTGTTGGCTCGCACAATTTCGTTTGTGTCCCTGATCTCTATCAACTGTTTAGCCCCCAATATCCTTATATCTATTGTAGTATTTGCGGCAGCTATTTTGTCATGCAGTGGTTTTGCCTTGCCCATTCCTCTCATCTTCTTGAACAAGATGTCCCTGTTCCGAGTTTTACTAATTCCTTGTATTTTAACCTTCAATATCTGTCATTTTAACTGTGCTTAAAACGTCTTCATATTTATCGTTCTCCTTAACCTTTATTAGTACTGCCTTTGGCCTTACCGGTTTAGCTCCCGCCTTTCTTTGCCTTCCCTTCGTAGAGTCCGTAGTGTTGCCTTCATCATTCGAGGTAATTGTTTTGCCTTTCTTTTTACGACCTTTTACCGTGCGCCAGGTGCCTTCTCTTGTGTCCGTTTCCTTGCCAGATTCTTGGTCTGTGTTACCCATCATCGTACTCTTTGTCACATATTGTGACTTTCAATATGGGCTCATCTCAGTCGCCGCCTCAGCATACGTTACTGGAGTTTTCTCCCTATCACTTCTCTCGTATATTTGTCTCCATACTGGGCTTATTTCTGTTACCACCTCACCATATGTTACTGGATTTGCCTTTACGTTCTTACTGGCGTACTCTACCACAGGTGCATCCAAGGGTCTTTCCTGTTCCTGTCGTGTTTCCATCTGCGCGACCGTTAAGTTACTGATGTATTTGTTCCATTTGCAATCCATCGCTTGTCTGGTATTTTCTAATTTCTAGAACCACCTTTGCACACTTATCTTCTAAATCTACGTGGCGGTTGTTTTTAACCGTACGGTGGCTTGTGTGGTCTCAATCGACTTCTCACTCTTAATTGAGTTTATCGTGCCAACCCTAACTACACCAGTTTATCAGTTATTCACTTATCTGTGTAAATAACTGATTGGTTTCTTACTCGATTACTATTAGTCCGATTTGGCTGATCAATAGCTCATTTGAAGCCTCTTAATTATAGCTTTGAATATTAAAAAAAATCTACCTTCAATCTCCCTCGGTTATCCGTCTTTTAAGCACTTTTACTCTTATCAGTTACTTATTTTCCATGTTTATTTTCCTCTGGAGCACTTTTGTACTTCACTTGCCTGTTTTGCTTCCTTCTTTATCAAACTGTTGAGTTTTTTAACACATAACTGAGAATTATTATTCCGCACTTCTCCTATGCAAGCTATCCTACTTTCTAACGAAGTTGACAGTGATATACTACTACCTACGTAATTAATTCTATTTACATTAATGTTTTGAATATAAAATTATTTAGAAAAATTTTTGTAAAACTAACCTTTTACCCATCTGACGGTGTTCCTTTCAGGATGTTTCGTTTAACTTCTTTTAGGAGGGGCAATCAAACACAAAACTTAATGTGCAATTTTGGTGACGTTTCAGGCCAATTTCGTTTAGTTTTTGTGGATCAAATTTCTCACACAGAATGTTTGCATTAATTAATTTATCTAGAATTCGTTTTAATTTATAATTATAGATGTTTTTAATTCATAATTTCTTTTCAACAGTTATAGTTTGGGTAACTTTTAGTCGTATATAAAATAAAATTTCAGTTCCTCATTTTGGTAACCTCGGCCGATTAATGAATTCCTTTGATGATAACGACATTTCGTTCCCATTTTCCATACATTTTCTTAAATCAGTTTATTGGAGTTGATCAATTGTTTATAATAATAACAACAAACGCAAAGCAAGCGACAACACAACATCTGCCAACACGGCAATTTTGATTTATTTTCATCAATTTAGTCAGAACGATTGGATTTCACTTATTGGAAATTTATTTTTTAAAACACGTTCATTCCTCTTTAATTTTTAACCGTCGGATTAATTAATAACACCTTCACACTTCAATGTTTAACTACCAAAAATTTTAGTTTGTCTTCACTATTCACACGGTTTAAAAATGCATTCGTACAAAGAAACCCTTGAGTTTATTTCCACGTACACCGCTCTTATCTTTCTGTGGCGGCCGTCTGTTGGTAATAATACACCTTATAATGTTTGTGGAACTTAACGGTGACACTTTTTATAAACAGTTCTTTGTGCATACTGTCGATTTAACAATTTTATTTTAACAGTTACAAATAAGAAACTGAATTCTACTTACTCTTAAATTATAATTAAAAGAAAAGACTATTTACAAAATGGAAACAATTATTTTTCTTAAACAAAATGTAGATTTGTTTTAGGAATATCTATCCAAATTTAATTACGTTATTATTGTTTGATTTGAATAAACTTTTATTATAAATTTTTATGTTAATAAAATAGCGGTTCTACATTTTTTATTTAAAATAAAACCTTTCCAGTACAATATGTGCAAAAGAAAGACCGTACGGGTAGGTGAAAAAGATTGCCACGTTGACATTACTGTTCAGGGAACATTACATTACATGCAAGTTTTAAACAGTCTTCTTAAACAGTCTATATAAAATTTCTGTATTAAGACCTTTACTAGGTGTTTCTTTTTGGTTACACTTATACCAAAGTCGTTCCATTGCCTATTAATTGTTTTTTTACTGGATATATTGAATTAACCTTCTCTTTTCTGCGTATTAGTTTGAAATTTTTAAATTAACTGTACCAATTTTACTATTGTGTATTGTTGAAACTCGCTTATTGCTAGTAAAAAAAGAACGATTCATGAACGTACTCTAAATGTTTTAATTAAAATTGTAGGTTCAGTTGTATTTTTTTTCTATTAAAGTACATATTCATTTAAAATGCAATTCAATTAGGGTTCATTTGTTATTGAGTTGTGCATTATAATAGTGCATGATGCTTTGTGTACAAAAATCACAGAGTTTAATTACATTTATTAAATTTATATTTATCAGAATGTAATTTTACAGTTCTTAGCAAAGGTTATTTTAAAGATGAATACTGAGAATTTTATTTGTTTTGTTATCATAAATTATGTGCCAATTCAATTGAGGATACTTTTACTTTAATATTGATACGTATATGAAAACTTTAATAAAATGAACAACAATCGATAAAATGTTGATGTAATAATTTTCTTAAATTCAGATACACAGAAAATTTATTGTGTATCCTTTGTATTTCTCGTACAAAGCGGCACAGTAACAATAAATTACACTTCTTTTCAGCAATTTCTCAGCAACATGCAAATATCTATTATATATTCAAATCCATTATTTTTGTAACTGGTACATATTGATGTTGAAACAACATCTCGGTGATTAATTATTGAAAAAAAAAATGTTTCTGTATAAAATTCTGTATGCAAAATATATTTAAAAAATATTCTCAGAAAAGTACTCCCCTAAAGTGTCATTTTAGCTTTTTAGCATTTGAAAAGTTTTTCAATTACAAAATTACCAGCGGTGTTGAAAAATCGTTCGTGAATTGCATTCTATGCAATTTAACGAAACCGAGCTAAGAGCTGGCACAGAGTAATTGGTTTACTTTTCTAGAATATAGAGTATAGAAGACTATACAATATAGAAATCGAGTTCTATCTCCGAAAAGCATTCTTTTTTAAATTCTTAGTTAGAATAATTTAATCACAATACAAATAAAATAAACATATCTCCCACTCAACCTAAAGGCGTAATAAATATTAGTGGTATTTTTCAAATCCTATTCAATGTGCAAATATTAAATAAATAAATAATAAAATTAATAGTTCACTTTAGTACTATTAATTAATATGTTCGGTCGCATTAATTAAATGTAAAAAGCTTACAGAAAACTTTTCATTTCCATTCTATATTTACAGTAAGACGTAATATTATGGATTGTTACATAATAAACTGTTAATAAGATAAACATAATTAAACCGGGTTACAGTGTGTTACCATTGATTATAAACTTCAGAAAGATACGCAAGCGTTAATATTTTTTCGTAACTACATCTGCCACAAGCAACGGATGCCCCTTCACCATCGATCCCCAAACTGTTAATTTGTAAACTGCTGCCACGAACGAATAATACTGTAACCATTTATTCTGTTAGTGCATCGCATAAATGCAACATAGGTATCTACATACGTGAATGATTCAAGAATCAAAGTTTCCAAAGACGTTCGTTCTTATCGCAAAATAGGTAATTTGCACGTATACAATAAAAAATGTGCACTCAACTAATTTAGCTTGCTACAAAATTATCCCAGTGCATAATAATAAACTATTGACTATAAATAAAACCACAATTTAATTTGTAAGAAATAAAATTTATTTGCCTCAACATAAATCTGTGAAATTGTACGTCACATTTTCCCCATATGCGTTGCGGATCTTAAGTAACTTTGTAATCAATGGTGTTACATTGTTTTCCAGAAATCGTCTTAGAGAACATTTTATAAGACGCAAATTAGAACAGACCGATAAGTGTTGCGACATCTAGTGTCGACTCGTGTTAACGTAACACGTACGAAATGCATTTGCATTAAAGCAACTTTGTCGACAGCTGTCGAGTGATTCTCGGTATTTGTTTGCTTGTACAGTCACTAGCTTTTCATTGTTAACGTGCGGAGTCTCAGTCCGCACAATCTGACATTGGCCGAAGTTTTAGAAATGAATACGGTTTGACGGATTTCCCGTTAAGTAATTTTTCAACTAGGCGTGTTTTATTCAGTGAATAACTAGTACTTACCTTGTGTGTTATGTTTTTGAGGTAGATTGAATTACGGACCGTGAGTCCGCACGTTGACGAAGTTTGAACAAAAATTTAGGTGCGTTATATACTTGATATATGATGTAATATTGATTACATTTTTGTTGTTAACAGTTATTGGTGTTTATAAGTGAAACATGTATATTAAAAAAAACACTTTTGGAGGCTTTTTAAAAATTCCTTTTACTTATCATTTTCTTTCTTCATAAATGTAACATAAAAAAGAAAAACTTGACAACTTTCAATACACTATTAATTGTCAAACAATTCATACATACAAAAAAAAATGTTGGGCGTTAGATTGGTATGAATTTTGACGTCATACGTGACGTACAACCAAAGTAAGATTGTCATTACTATAAGTAATAACATAATATTTCAACACTTAACTGGCATGTGTCCAGTCTTTATCAAGAGTTCAGAGGATTAGTGCATCAGGGACATCAGAAAGTTTCTTAGAGTTCCGATTATCAAATAAGAACAAAAAAAAATACACAATGACGTTTTCTAAGTTATTCGTAACTGCACACGAAAGCACTCAAAACACTATAATTTTCCGGAATAAACACTCAGTTTACTTACAGTTGGTTTTCTTCTGATGAGTCGAATAATCCGTTTATGGTTTATGTTGTTGTTACACTAAATTTCTTTAAACAGGGACATTTCATTACGCCGAGTTACTCGTTAAATGCTTTACACGATATGCATTTCTATATTTAGTTTGCAGATGTAGAGATGTCGAGACGTCCGCAAGCGTTTTTTTCGACTTCTACTTTAATTAAACAGTAAATCTCTTTAATTTCTCGAACGGGATTGTTTCTTATTTTTATTATCAATGTAACTTTAACATTCGCATACAATTCACTTCCCAATAGTTCATACGCAAACAACTGATACGGGCACTGTTCATTATCTAGCGATTGTATAAATTTAACAACACTAATCCGCTATAGTTTCGTACTTGTTTTTGTTACATAGTACTTCCTAATTTCGAGTCTGCATATCGACTGACTTAAAAATATTTAAATACAAATTGAGGAGTGCGTCCCCCTTCCTAAACTTTTGTACATACACAAAGAACCTCACAAAAAATTACGTTCATAGTTCTCAGAAAGATAACAATTTCCAAATTCACAATTTCAACCGTGGTTCGTAATCAGTGTACTGTTCATTTTTAGTCATAACAAATATCCAATTTACTGTATAAAAGCGACGACAATCATGCCCTTTTCTTGCAACAAACAAAGAGTTTATAAATTCAGCAAAACAAAAACGCCGACGTATGGTATATGTTTTTACGAAACCTTTGATAAAAACTGTCGAGATAAACATTTCTTTAAAGCTTAGGTGTCAGAAAACAAAGATAAAGCATTTCACGACACCACGTCTGATTTAAACAAAAACAACAAATGACAAAAGAAAACAACTATTGCAGCAAAACTGAATATGAAAAACATACGTGCTTTATCAACACGAATACTTCCATAAGACCAATATCATTTACTCGTAAAAAAAATACATTTTCACAAAACATAAGTGACAGTCACAACTAAACCGAATAAGTAATTTCTGCTGGCTATTTATTTTTTTTATTTAATAGAAGCAAAGTCTTCTTGATTAAAATAATGCTTTTGTGATTTCATTGAAAATTTATAAATATCTCTATAACTGGAGATGTTATGAAAAACAAGTACTAGTATAAATTGATAGAGAATTAAAAACTACATTAGAAACAATTGAAAGAGACAGAGGAGCCATTAAAAAAATGAGTTTCAGCAAAGCATGCTAAGTAACTATGGCGAACTATTTAAGTATTTCTAACTGTGTATATGAATTTATAAAAACAAATTAATTTGTTTTGTGACGCCTCAATCAATTTAAAAAATGTAAATAGTTATTTATAATACAAGTGTGTGAAGTGACACACCCGTGTCTCATACAATATTTTATTGACGTCGAAACGAATTTTTGCATATAGAAACAGTAATTACTGTAGAAAAACAATGCGGTTTTACTTTTTTTTTTTGAATGCTGATTGCGTGGCTCCTTGACAAAATAATCGTTGAATAATGAAAGTCCCATTTAAATTACAATGCATTTTTAAACAAAATTTTTACGCGCGATTTATTTAAAAGTAGCATTTCACACACAATCATTTAGTTATTAATGTGCTAATTATTGGTTAAACGTAGATAAAAGTATTTTCCATCTAATTTAAGGCTTCATCAGACAGAATAAAAAAATGATGGATTGCTATTTAAAAAAAGTGTAACTTTATGCTGCCCAGTAAAAACGATACACGCTGTATAAACAAATAAATTTTGAAAAGCTGTTTTCAATAGAACATATTATGCTGACAATTATACAAAGGCACTAGAAACCCAAGCCGGATTAATGGCGAACTCTGTATATTGAATCTCAGAATGTTGGTACTTTAATGGTTAAGTATACAGCAAAATTTGTAAACAATTCTTTATCGCTAAACGCTGTAAATTTTGAAAACATTACATTCCTTGTTAGAATACTAATTTAATTCAGGTCACATTGAAGCTGCACTATTCGAAATTAATTTCAAGTTAGGTGTCTAAACTGTCAGTTAGGTGAATAATCTAGGCACATATTAAAAGCAAGTAACTTTACAATAAGCATACTATTATAACCTTTAAATACACGGATTGCCTTTTCAGAAAAAATTACAAAACCAAGCGCAGAATTTTTTTATTTCATAAATAATTGAGATTGTTGGAAACGATGAACATACGTTCAAATACCATGTCAAAACCATTCGTATAATTTATACGAGAATTGTTGAATACATCGAACAATTTATAATTCAAAAGTACATATTTGAAAGTCGAGAAAAATTTTTGTTAAAATCGTAAATATGTATTTCGAAAGCATACACTTGGTTATTGCAAGTGACAAAATTTTTTTAATACTTACTTCACAATTTATTCCATTACTAGCTGTTGATAGAAGCCACAATAACCGAGACCAAATTTAGTACCAATTATTGTGTAAAGAGAAGTATATGAGAACATTTTCTTATTTATTAAAACTACTTCATGACGTGATTGCATTATATAATATAATATGTTCTCAAGTTTATGTAGCATGCAAAGTAACAGTTACTATTATTTAAGTTAAATAAATACAACAAAATTTTTCTCATTTCAATAATTAATGTTTGATTCAGGAATGTTGACCGTATACTATCAGATGCACATTAAATTTTTTTATACTTTCAGAAGCTTTTCTAGCAGTACAAGCAAAATCAGCTAAAAGAAAATATGCATCTAAAGCTCATTGTAAGTACTGCTTGTGGATTTTCATCAATCGGCAAATAACAACAACAAATTCATTAATTTGATTATTGGAAGGAATGTTTATATTAAGCTACCACGATTAAATTAATAATTAAATGTAACTGGCTAAATATTTGTACTTTGAATAATTCAAATAAAATCATTGAAACAAACTAGTTGTTTCGGAAATGTTCAAAAATTGGTAGTGATGACCGTACTGGACGTATTTGATGGTGTTAAGGTTTTATTGAACTACTGGAACACTTTATAGTGATGACTATCTAGCACATTTGGATATATATGTAAATCTAAAATTACAGATATTTTCAGTTTCTAGTATTACGAAGGAACATACATGACGAATATTACAAGAAGAACTTTAAAATCGTCAACAAAATGTTTCTATAATTAAATAATGATTTCTTTAGTTTGCGTTATTTAATCAAGTTAAAATGGTTGCTTGAAAAAAGATGCTTGTACTAAATAATATTAATTAGAATTTAAAAATCCTTCTAAAATTAAAACATAAAAAAAAAATTCTTTTAGTCTGGTTGACAGTTGGGAACACGTTCCAAGGACACTCGGTGCATTGCCACGTTGGATGGTTATGCTGATGTGTTGTATCAGAAACTCTTTACTCCTTGCCAAACTGCCTTCAACATAAGACGTCGTAACGGTATTAACACACGTAACGTTCCATACTAAGGTCCGTCTCTTTTTCCAAGATATGAGTGTCACGCCGTCTGGTCTTTTGCCATCCGATCTACAGAAACCGGGTGGTTCCAAAACTAATGGATAATCTGCAGAAACTAATGCGCTTCTCAAGATTTTATTTAATGAAGAATGACGGGAAAATCGTTCCTGCAGGAGGACCCGTGTTGTCCAAAACGATCTACAGGAACGCTACAAATACAAGTATGTTGCTAACATATCTCTGCTCCAATCCTCAGAGAAATTATAATTTAGATAACATTAATTTCCAACAATGTACCAAGATTGTTGACATTTTCCAAGAGATTATCAAATTTCAGTTGCATGGTTGGAAAATCCCAACTTCTCTGTCTTCAGGTTTTATGTCGGGATATTTATTTCTACACAAATACAAAGATTCTACTGTGTGTTGAATCTCAATGTTTTGTCAATACTTTTTCCAATGAGAGTCCGACACGAATTAATAGAAACTAAGAAGGCAGGTAACGTACGATCAGCTACAGAGCGAATTTCAAGTCCACCAAGGGAGACCGGGAGTGTTGCTTGACACCAAGAAGTTTTAGATAAATAATGTTCAAAAGTTCTTCTAAAGTCGTTCTAATCTGGTCATCTAGAAGTTTACAGAAATCTCCAAATCTCCAGAAAGGGTAACATCTTATGAAATAGGTTAATTTAGGTATCCAAAAGCAATTACGAATAAGAAAGAATGCCATATGAGGATGAAATTTGGACAGATTCTTCTTTAATAGTATAAATTTTTGTAGAATTGTTGGCATAATTGAAATAAAACTTTTTTCGGTGAGAGGATATCCAAAAAGATATAAATTGTCAACAATTTTACTTTAACACTAGAGATGAGTTTTTCAAAAAGATTTAAAGTGATATCAAACTCTTCTTTAGGTAAATTGTTTAAAATGAGTTATTCACATTTGGATGTATCAATTTTCAGAGCTAAAGTACCATCATCAAGGTACCATATGTTAAGATTCGACCTGAGTTCTTTGATTATAGGTTGTATTGCCCAGCTAAATATGGCAGGTCCGAGAGGATCACACTGCTGACAATCGACCACAGATTCTATAATATGCTATTTGTATATTCATTTTGTGGGGTAATTTCCTTGACATTTTTTAAAATAATATTTCGTTCTACTGAATTAAATGAGTTTTTGACATCAATTTTCAAAAGAACTTTCGCTGTTGATTTATTAGAAATATAAGAATCCAACGCATGTACGGCAGCTTTGCATCCATTCGTTACACCAACTCCAACCTGGATGGGTTTCAAATAACTCATCTTTTTCTTTAATACGCACAAAAGAAGCCCCATATAAAAAAAGGGCGGTATCGTCTTTTGATGGCGGTGTCGGAAACTGTTGAACGCGAGAAGGTTTTTAAATTCTTCAAAAGTTAAAACTCTTGTTGCCCCCCCAACATCTCCATCATTAAGTTTTCTTTCTGCAACTTTATGTTGCGTTACGGTCTGCCGTGATTTTTTTTTGGAAACTTGGGGTAATTTATAAACTGATGTGTTTTCTTTAACTTTACAAGTGAGAGACTTAGACTTAACAAGTGACTTTGAAGGGACGTAGAAAACACAATAAAAAAAAAGAAATTGTTCTTCCCAAGTCTCTCTAGTATTACCATTATTAGAACAGTTAATTACTGACGTTAATTTTTTGGCTACTAAAACCCTTAAGCCTTTTGGGACACGTTTTAAAATCGGTATGTTTGATTTCAGATTCTCTTCGAAACTGATATTTTCAAATTATGTTTTAACAATACTAACATCTGCATGATAAAGCGACATATAAATTATCAGTCCTTTTTCTTTTTGAAAAAATTTAAATTTTGACAAACATAATTTGACCGGAAATACCTTCCTAATTTGGAGCGAACTCCTGCATCTCCATCTGATGTTTTTTGTGATTGACTATACCGTCGATGCATTCTACCAGAAATACATCATCTCTCCCGGAATGTATAAGGCCCAGATGATTCTATATTTGCATATGAACTTCCCGAAGTTGCCAATAGGTGTCGATACGTGTTACATTATTATAATATTTTAGTTTCCTGTTATTTCACACCTAACGGTCAATTTAAAATTAAAGAGTAATTCAAACAAGATGAATAGTATATCCTAGTAATATACTCCGCACAAAAATTATTGCAACACCCATTTATTTTTAAATAACATTACTTTTGAACATCAAATATACCATACATATAATTCTTAGGTTCTGAAAAAACATAAACGATAACATACCAACAATGACTAAGCATTATAAATTAGAAAATGGCAAGAAACTGTTAAATTGTCAAATACAACAATATAAAAACTTCATCAAAATGGTTTTAGTATCTTGTGTTGCCGCCTCTAGCTTGAATTCTTGCTTGCATTCTTCGCGGCATACCGCGTATTAAGTTTGCAACATAGTCTTGGGGAATATTTTCCCATTCTTGTAACAGCGCGTCTTCCAGTTCTTGTAAATTAAGAAACGGCCTCTGGTGGCGTTTTAAGGCTTGTCCTAGATGATCCCAGACATGTTCGATTGGGTTCATGTCCGGACTTCGCGCAGGCCATTGCAGAACTGGTGATTCGATCTCCTCCAAATATTGCTGCACAATTCCTGCTATGTGGGGTCGTGCGTTGTCGTGCATAAAAATGCAATTTTCGCCAACAAAGGGCACGTAAGGTACCACATGCTCTTCTTAAATGTCGGTAATATACCTAGCTGCTGTTAACTGAGCACCAGGTAATGGCAATAACGCTGTACGGCCTTCCAAAGAGACGCCATCACTGATCCTCCACCATAAGGGACACGTGGACAAAAGTTGCAGGCAGAATAACGTTCATCAGGTCGTCTGTAGACCGGTATACGTCTGTCGGAAGCCCATAAACTATACCGCGTCTTATCCGAGAAAACAACATTAGCCCTGTCGTGAATATCCCAATACATATGTTCACGTGCGAATGCTAATTGTGCTACCTTGTGTTCTCTGGTGAGAAGTGGACCTCGAGCAGGAACATGGGCTCTTACCTCATCCTCTCGAAGACGGTTCCGTATAGTATGAACAGAAAGAAGTACATTTCAGTAGAGGGAGATAGCCGGTTGTGGGACCTCACTTCCTCACCTCTGACGTCACAGCTCATAATATATCTTTCTCTCTTTAACCCATTGCTTGTGTATATATCTTTCCTTGTTTGTACGTCATAATACCAACATACAGGGTGTTCCAGAAAAGTCCCCTAACGACCGATCCTGGGCCACGTCGGATACTTAGACCACGACGGATACTTTGTGGTGGGAAAACTAGGATACTTTGTGGTGAGGGAACTTAACCACAAGATGGTGGCAATTTTGGGTGCGGGGATATGGTTTACAAAATGACGGACCACAAGATGGCGGCAATTTTGGGGGCGGGTTCAGGACCACAAAATGTTAGATTACAAGTTGGCGGCAATTTTGAGGGTCGGGGTACAGGACCACAAAATGGCGGCAATTTTGGGGGCGGGTTATGGTTTACAAAATGACGGACCACAAGATGGCGGCAATTTTGGGGGCGGGTTCAGGACTACAAAATGGCGGAAAATTTGTGGTGGAGGAACTTTGAGGCGGGGTCCTGGTCTACAAAATGGCGGTCTACAAGATGGCGGTAACTTCAGGGCTGGTTTAGGACCACAAAATGACGGATCACAAGATGGCGGTAACTTCAGGGCGGGGTTCTAGCCTACAAAATGGCGAACAACAACATGGCGGATAATCACGTTCGGGTTCCTTCTGAATGGATCGGGATCGTTCAAGGTTGCTTGAAAGGTTAACGATCTAGGACCTTTATTTAAGTCAACAATAAATGATTTATAAATAAATTTACTAAAATGCTGATGCGGCTGAAAACGTAATATGACACTGGATGTTGCTTAATCTTTGTTAACAATAAGTGATTTATAAGCAGAATTTTCTAAAGTGCTGATTCGGCCGAATACGTTATTCTAAACGGATGTTGCTAAATCTTTTTAAAAAATGATTTATAAACAGAATTTTTAAAGTAGAAAGCTGAACAAGTCTGTTTAAACTGGTACAGGTCTGTTTATACAGATACAAATCTGTTTATACAGGTACAGGTCTGTTCATATAGGTACAGGTCTTTTTATACAGATACAAGTCTGTTTATACAGATACAGGTCTGTTTATACAGGTACAGGTCTGTTCATACAAATACAGGTCTGTTTATACAGATACAGGTCTGTTGAAATTGTTGTTGTTGTTATTGTTATTTGTTGTTGGTTGTTATTGTTGTTTGTTGATCTGCCATTTTGTGGTCCTAAACCCGCCTCCAAAGTTACCACCATCTTGTGATCTACTTTTTTGTGGTCCTAAACCTGCCCCTCTACCTCAATTTTTCTGCCATTTTGTGATGCTGAACCCGCCCCCGAAATTACCGGCATTTTGTAATCCGCCATTTTGTGGTCCTGAACCCGTCCCCGAAGTTACCGCCATCTTGTGGTCCGCCATTTTATGATCCTAAACTCGCCCCAAAATTGCCGCCATCTTGTGGTTAAATTCCCCCACTACAAAGTATCCGAGGATCTTAGTTTCCCCACCACAAAGTATCCGTCGTGGTCTAAGTATCCGATATGGCCCAGGATGTTGGTATTATGACGTACAAACAAGGAAAGATATATACACAAGCAATGGGTTAAAGAGAAAAAGATATATTATGAGCTGTGACGTCAGAGGTGAGGAAGTGAGGTCCCAGAACCGGCTATCTCCCTCTACTCATTTCTAACCGCTAAAAGTTCATTTTTTAAGAACCTAGCTGTGAAATGACGGGTAGGCAGAGCATTTAAGCGTAGAAATCGGTCGTCTCGTAGGGTGGTAGCTTTTC
Organism: Abscondita cerata; assembly: GCA_030710515.1. Taxonomy (NCBI): domain Eukaryota; kingdom Metazoa; phylum Arthropoda; class Insecta; order Coleoptera; family Lampyridae; genus Abscondita; species Abscondita cerata. The sequence continues at coordinate 23,785 of JALBCR010001080.1, forward strand.
TGCGACCTTGCCCAGCCCTTCTTCTGTGGTTCCCAGTTTCCTAAATCGTGCTGCAACTCTGGATACAGTTGACGGCTGTACTCGTAGAATTCTTGCTACATGCCGCATACGACGGCAATCTTCCAGCAATGTTATACATTGCACGGTTTCTTCATAAGAAAGATGCAAAGATTTACGTTGGTGAACATTCATAACAATGTCAGACAAAAAACTTAACCGACAAGATAATTATCTACAATAATTGAATGTTGGACTATTTAACGTTTTTTGAAATATTCAAAAAATTGGCAGCAAAAAGTGCGTTGTTTATAATTCGTTGAGATGACAGTTTTCTAAAATGTCAGAAAAGCACATTTGATCAAATTGAGCGAAAATAGTTTATTTAAATTATAAGTGACCAAGAATGTTCAGGTGTTGCGATAATTTTTATGCGGAGTGTAAGTTGTCAACAATTTATGACATCTAGACGTCTACCAGATTATGTAAAATTTTCAATTTAGTTAAGTATAAACTCGATCTCCTAGTATACCTATTTTTTCTCGTATCTCCTCATAGAAAAGAGATATGGAAATACGGTTTTTACTATTTTTTTTTTCAATTGCATGTTCTTTGATGTAAATAATTAAAATATAGAGCATCGCATTTGAAAATTTGCAAAAGAAAATTGAAAAACAACAAATGTTCAAACAACGCCACCTAACGGTCGTTATAAAACCAGAATAAAACTACCATATAATATTTTATTAGGAATTGAATTCCCTCTTAAATGATATTTAGTTTACAAAATCCATAAAGCGATACAAAAGTTATAACTGTTTTATTAAACCAGGTTTCCCACCCGGAAAAGAAAATACGATCATTTTGTCTGCTGTTAGCGCTGCGGGAAATAAAGCGCCTCTTCTTATTGTATTTAATGGGATCAGTAAATGGCTGACAAAGGTTTTCCTAACGAAATATTATAATTATAATGGTTGGATGAAGTCTGACATATTTCTGAACTATTTACAGAAAATCTTGCTTTTGGTTTTGGGAGAAGAGAGACCCGCATTACTAATTTATGACGGACACAGTGCTCATGTCGACAACAGCTTTGAAATAATCTAAAAGTAACTACCATACAGAATGGATTTAAAAAAAACAGGAATAAATCCGTTTAACTCATCAGTCATACCTAAAAAAATACCACCCGGATGTACTAAAGAGATTTGAAACCAAGCTACAAGTTAATGGGACTGAAGAGACTAATAACCAACAAGCCAACAAAGCCAAGTCGAGTAATATGTCAGTTGGAGACCGCTCTAGTAAACAAGTTCTTCAAGATAACATTCAGTTTGGGTCGAGTAATAAATCAGCTGGTTGGGTAACCATTTTGCTCCTATACTAATAAAAAAGTTGTATGGAAATCTTACATTTTATTCCATTTTGTCCCTTATTGGGGCAAGTTTGGAAAGATACACTGCGTGAATTTTTTTTTTCCATATCGAAAAATAAATAACATTAAAACGTAATGGGATTAACGTAAGCAGATAATTTCAATCTTTTAGATTTTATTTCTAAAATGTGGTTAAAATCAGTTACCATTTGGAAATGTTTATCTATAACTTTTATTTGAACTATTTTACATTTTTTAACAATCAGGTATTTTAGCGTCCTAGGGGTTTTGCGTTATGTAAATAGTTACGTACATTTATCGTGTCCGTTTTTTGTCACTTTTTCTATAAACATTTTGTAAATCACAACACCCTTAAACGATTTTCTTTTATTTTTTGAGCAAGATATGTGTTACACATGCAATACGCTTTTTCACTTTTGTTACTATCTTTTTTTTAATATGTGTTTCCGGAATAATTTTAATTAAAATGTGCTGTTACCCTATAAACAACCATCAATTCGGAGCAGGGCCAAATATATACCAAATCAAAGGAAAATCTGTCAATATTTAACGAGAACATTGTATCTACTTGTTTAACCCGATCACTTGCTTGGTACAAGGACATTTTCGGTAATTAAAAAATAAAATATTAATTTCAACATCTGCAGCAACGTCAAATATTTTTATAAAATTGTGCATAAATGGCTTACTCCAGTAGATTCTTTATTTAGCTAACGTTTTAGATTTTTTATTTGAAATATAATGAATTTACTTTTTTACAAAAGGTTTGCAATTTAATGTAGTTTGTTAGTTGTAGCTTCATATTTTTAAAATGCTACAAAAATTTTGGGGAATGATTTTTACATTTGTCTTACATCTTATATTAACAATTAGAATAAATAATTGTGTTTATCGTTATCTTATACTTTAAATTTTTGATAATGAATTATAATTTTACCAATAATTTAGCAATTCAATATGTTTAACATTATTTATCTTACACTTCTTCGAATTTTAAATTTTTATGTTCATTATTTATAATGTTTATTATTACTACAATTTGAAGATTGAAAATTTGGAGTGTTGCATAAATTTGTAGAAGTCTTCTTCTTCTTCTTGATGTGCCGTCTACTTATTGAAGGTTGGCAACAATAATAGCAAATTCCTCTCTATTCTAAACCGTTCTCTACAGTGCGTGCGAGTTAAGTCCTGTCCAATCTCTTATGTTCTTGAGCCAGGAACATTGTCTTCTACCCGGTCCCCGTCTGCCCTCTATCTTTCCTTTCATTATCAATCTGAGCAGAGAATATCTTTCCTGGCGCATTATGTGTCCTAGGCATGCGGAGTTTCTTTTCTTTATAGTGATCAGTAATTCTCTTTCTCTTCCCATTCTTCTCAATACCTCGTCGTTTCTCACATGTTCCGTCCACGATATCTTCAACATCCTCCGGAAAATCCACATCTCAAACGCCTCCAATCGATTTAGTGAGCTAATCTTTAGCGTCCACGCCTCCAATCCGTACAGCTGAACCGAGTGTACGTAACACATTGCAAAGTTATATCGTACTTCTATTGCCAGACCCGTATTGCACAATAGATTTCTCATTTTTACTAAAGTTGATCTTGCTTGCTCGATCCATGCACGTATTTCTGTATCTGGGTCCATTTTGTTCGTTAACCAGCATCCTAGATATCTGTACTTATTCACTTGTTCTATTTTTTGTTATATACTTCTAGATTTGCCACGTTGGTTGGGCCTCTACTAAACACCATTACCTTTGTTTTGTTTATATTTATTTTTAATCCCAATGTATCGCCTTCTCTTACTATGTTATCCATCAAACGTTGGAGTCCTTCGGGCTGTCCGCAATTATGGCTGTATCGTCTGCATATCTAAGGTTGTTTAGTATTCTACCATTAATTTTTATGCCGTCATGTGTATTTTCTGTTGCTTTTGGAATATATATTCCGAATAGATATTGAATAGAATCGGCGATAATATGCAGCCCTGCCTAAACTCCTCGCCTGATTGGAATAGAGGTTTTGGATAATTTTTGTATTGTGATTGTCTAATCCCTTTGCTGTTAAGATCTTCATGAGCTCTGGGTGCTTAACACTATCAAATACTTTGGCGTAGTCTATGAAGCATATATATATATATATATATATATATATATATACGTTTTTTCTTTGGTCCAAGCATTTCTGCAGAAGAACCGAGAGCCTAAACAATGCTTCTTTTGTGTCAAGTCATTTTCAAAATCCAAACTATTGATCGCTGAGATCCATTTTGCACCTATCTGTGATTCTATTGTGTATTATTTTAAGGAGTAATTTTAAGGACTGTCACATTAGGATTATTAGGCAGAACTGGTCACATTTGGTTGCATTTCGTTTTTTTTTGGATGGGGATGAAGATTGACTGGTGCAACTCTCCAGGCAATTTACCCGTTAGATATATTACATTAAAGAGATTAACAAGTATTTCCATGTTATTTTCATTTATAAGTTTGATCATTTTTGGGTATATTTCGTAAGGGCCCGCAGCTTTTCTTGTTTTCAGTAAATGGATTGATTTGCGAACTTCGCTTGCTATTATTTTTGGGCTGTTCTCTCTTTCTGTCATCGGTAATAGAAACTGTGGTTCATCGTCAAATAGTTTTTTTTATATATTTTGTCCATTCTTCTTCTTCTTCTGTCTAATCTATCGTCAGTTTGTTGTCGCTATTTACTGGTTTTGTTGTTAGGCGTGTTTGCTGCGTGCCTGTAACATCTTTAATCTTTTTGTAAACATTGAAGAGGTCGTGTTTTTTCTGTAAGTTCTCTATGTCTTCACATTCCCTTATCATCCATTCTTCCTTGGCAGCTCTGATTGCCCGCCTGATTGCTTTTCGAATCTCCACGTACTTTGCCTGGTCTCTCGTTTTGCTCTCTCTTCTTTCGTCCTTCAACTGCAGTATCTCATTATTCATCCATTTCTTTTTTTTCTTGTCTGATCTAGGCTCTGGTTTCAGTTATTGATTTTGTATGCTGTTGATAGTATTCTTTAGTTGTTCCCACATAGGTTCGATGCACGCTTTGTTTCCGATCTCCATTTCCATGTTTGATCTAATATTTGTTAGGTCTTCATTGAGGGTCTGATATACTTTATCATATGTGGTGGGGTCTTTCAGTAGTGTCATATCTGGCCGTTTTTCGTTTATTTGTTGTAGTTTCTTTAGTCTAAATCTTATTCGTGCGATCAGTGGGTTATGATCTGAATCGACGTCTGCGCCCGGATATGCTTTTACACTCTTTATTCCATTTCTGTATCTTTCGTCTATTAAAAGAAAGTCTATTTGGTTTCGTACTATATTATTGGACAAATCTTGTGGTGACTTCCAGGTATACAGTCGTGGTGCTGGTTGCTTGAACCATGTATTAGAGATAATTAATTTTTAATCTTGGCAGAACTGTATTAGACTGTTTCCTCTCTCATTTCTATCTCCGAGGCCATAATTACCCAGTATTTGTTCCGATCTCCCTTTGTCGATCTTTGCGTTGAAATCTCCTATCACAATTATGATTTCACTTTTGTTAATGCTTGCTCTTAACTCTTTGATGCCGCTATAAAATTTTTGTATTTTTGCGTCTGGTTTGTCCGCCGTGGGCACATACACTTGGATTATGTTAATGTTCTTTGGTTTTGCTTTAACTTGTAGCAGTATTATTCTGTCTGAGTACGGTACAAAGTTTTGTACCGATTTGTTGACCTTGGTGTTTACGATGAAACCCACCCCATTGGGGTGAGCCGGTAGGTCACTCCCGGAGTAGTATATTGTCGAGTTGTCAACTTTAATCTTACCAGATTCCGGCCACTTCATCTCGCTGATTCCCATTACACTCACATCTAGTCTTTCCATCTCTCTGATCACATTATGTGCCTTACTGACATATACATGCTTCTCACATTCCATGTTTCCACTTGCGGGTGGATCCTCCTTGTGGTGATTCTTCGCACCCACCGACAAGTAAACGTCTGCCACGGACTAGGGGCCATTTCCTTTGGTTGTTGTGCCATTATTGTTTATCTTGAGAATGTTAGTGCGATAGTTTCTCCTTGTTTTCATGAATTCTTCTTGCCGCCTCAACCCAGTACAGAGGGAACTGCTGCCTTCTCTCAGGATTCACCATATCTGGCTACTCTTACTTAGTTTATCCTGCAGATCAATGCAGTTGCCCGGGGTGTGGCACGTAGAGGCATAAGTGAGAGTTGGGTACTGTGTGAGGGTCAGTTATCAGAGTCCACCTCCTGTCTCTGTCACTTGGTGTGACCGACATGGATAAAAGGTGTTACTTCTATAGTGTAACCCCTACACCCCCTAAATTCAAGAATATTCACTTACCGTTGTCATTTGGCTAAACTCATCAAGAATAGCGAAAGTAAAGTACATTATCTTTCTCAGCATATTCATGATCAACATTTGAATAAAAAAGTAGTGGACTTGAACAAAAATAGAAAACATTTACTATGTTTGTTAATAATTGAATTCATGAAAAAATTAGAAAATCAGCATTATGAACACTTAATCGATATGACTGACTCTCGTTACGTAAATCAAAAAAATGTAATAAATATTACATGTGATGCCGATACATACAATACAATTAAAAGTAAAATTCTTCCAGAACAGAAAATACCTATACATTTAGTATCAAAAGATCGAGCCACATTGGTTTCTCAACGTCATCACTGCGGTAAAGGGCAGCCTCAAGAGCTTAATTATGAAGAGTTTTCATCTTTTTAGGATAAACAGAGGCTTATTCACAATAATGCATTTAAATATTCAAGGTATACAAAATAAGTTACTAGATTTAGAGATATTTTTAGATAATTTTCAGTTAATAGATGTTACATGTATTACCGAACATTGGTTAAATGAATCTGAATTTGAAACTATCATCATTTCCAAGTACAAATTAGCTAATTGTTACTCTAGAAATTATTATTTACGAGGTGGTACTCTAATTTTTGTTAGGGATGATTTAAATTTTAGCGCTATTAATTCAAATCAGGATATATGTATAGATTTAATATGCGAATATTGTGTAGTACGTATAGATGTATAAATTGAAATGGAGAGCATAGAGCAGAAATAAACAGACGAATAGATAATACGTCTAAGATGTATTATACGTTATACAACACTATTTTGAACAAGAAAGAGATTACGAGGAAAACAAAGATCATGGTGTATAAGACAATGTACCTACCGATGCTGACATTTGGAGGGGAATCGTGGATAATAAGCAAAAGACAGAAAATCAAACTACAGAGCATGGAAATGAAATACTTAAGAAAAGTGCTAGGAGTAACCAGAAGAGATAGGATTCGAAACCAAACCATTCGGGACACATTAAAGGTGGATTCCTTGTCAGTGGTAATTAAAACCCGACAGTTGCAGTGGCTAGGACATCTACTAAGAATGAAAAATGATAGACAGGTAAAGATCTTATGGGAAACAAAAGAGGGCCCAAATAGAGCAAGAGGAAGGCTACGAAAAACTTGGAGGAATGGAATTGAAGAGCTGTTGCAGGAAAAGGGACTCACGTGGCATGAGGCAGAAGTACTAGCACAAAACAAAAAGGAGTGGACCAGATTCGTCCACTGAAAACAAATTAAGTGGGACTGTTTAGTTTACTATTTTATTGTGAAACATAATGAATGAGTTAAGTTAATTTTTTGAAATGTGAATTATGAATGTTAATTTATGTAATTACCTTTACACCATTATGGTAGAAAAGGTTTGATAATATATATATTAAATTAGAATATTTAGAAATACTTTTAGATCAATACAAATTTTCTAATATAATACTCTGTGGAGATTTTAATTTAAACATTCTGGTAAAGTCTAGAAAAATCAATCGTTTAAATTCTACCCAACAATCTGCAGCGCTACTAGGAATACTGCAACTTGCATTGGCAATATTTTAACCAATATACTTTTTAAAAATGAAGCACGAACTTTTAACATAGAAGTTGATTTATCTGACCACATTGCTCAATTTTGACCATACCTAGTTTGCTAAATCCCACAAAAAAAACCAATGAATATATATACATTAGGAAATATACTAACATAAACAACAATAAATTTACGAGTATCTTAGAACGAGTTAATTGGAACTTTATACACAATTCTAATATTTCAGTAGATTCCAAAGTAGAGATATTTTACAATCATTTATAGAACGCCTTTTATACAGCTTATCCAATAACAAAAAATAATTGTAAAAAATCCAAAAGCTGGATAACAAAAGGTATCAAAACTTCATCGAAAACAAAAAGAAATTTCCAAATAACATTTTGAAGCAGTACTATACCAAATACAGCCAGTTTTGCGAAACAGCTAAAAAATTACGTGTACAGCATTCATTACTTAAATCAAATAACATCATAAAAACGACTTGGCAAAACATTAATAAAGAATTAAACAAACATAGTAAAAATCAGTTGAACATTAATTTAAACATAAATGACACTAAAGTAGAAAATCCAGTCAATGTAGCAAACATATTTAACGAATATATTACAATTTTACCAACTACGCTACTTTAAAATTTAGTAATTAATGATACTGCTTGGAGGAGACTTATAAAACATAAAATTAAGGCTAGTAGGTCTATGTACTATACCCCAACAACTCCTAGTGAGGTAGAAGATGTGATATTTAAAATAAAAACACAAATTGATTGGATTTGATGATATTTCAAAGTACAGGCAAATTGTCAAAAATAAACAAAAAATTGCTAGGTGGCTGAAAATTTCTACAGAGCTTTGAAAATGTATATCTTTCAAAAAACCGATGAGTCCCTAACCCCAAAGGGTGTGCTAAAGTGGCAAAGCTTAACCCTTTGCGGCACAGCGTATCCCTGAGAAACCCATATGTAAATAATATAACTTTGTGATTTTTTTTTCATGTAAATCACTATCAAGATCGACAAATTTCGTAAATGTAGCATCCTAAGATCTCAAATAACAAAATACAATACCATTATTTTCTTTCTGCTAAGAATATTTCTGAAATAAATAAACAAATTCGAAAAATGGTGTTTTATTCGAGTTAATTCGATGTCAATACAAAAAAAGATAAAAATTAAAAATTCGTATTCTGTAAAAAATTATACATCAGCTGCCGATTTTTAATTACATTGAAATTTTGTATTACATTGCATGTATATATTTTATAGCTAAATGAAATCGGAGTCAGTAGCATCTGCCTCATAAAAGATATCTTGTGGTTCACCCGCATGCTCCGGTATTGAGTCAATATCTTCCGAGTCGCAAATTGGCTCCATGTACGCATTGAGGCACTACATTCCCTGACAATGTTCACAAATTTCCGAGCATCTTAATCCTGCTTTTCTGCATCCGCACCTCGAAGAACAATCAGTTTTACAGTTGCAGGAGATAAGTTGTAGTATAGATTCTGGTGCCGGCTCAAGGAGTGTTGTAATAGGCTGCAACGATCCATTGACTTTCTTCCATTCCCATTCTTCCGGATTTTTTTTATTGCCAAGCCATAACTAAATTTGGTAGAATACTCGTAATGAATGTTGTGCAGCTGCCTGTGATGTTGGTGGTAGTAATTCGAGCCTTGATTTGTGTTTTTGCAGCGAAATTTGAAATTGTTCAAATCTAAATGAATCCAGCGAAATATTTCAATTTTTTTTCACCGTATACTATCAAAAAAAGGGTATCGCCAGCAGCTCTTACTTCTGATTGTATTGCATTTTCGTTATTGAAAGTTTTCACGACATCATCCAATATAAATTCTTTTTGCAAGAGTTTGAAAATTTGTAATTTTTGCTTCTGAAAAATACTAAATGTCGTATCGCAACCACTGAAGGCATGGGCCAGCAAAAATTTATCTCTGACATGTTGGTACGATTTTTTGATTTCTAAAGGGGAAAAATTATCCTATTGATTTTGTCTGTGCCTGGCTTCATGAGAAATATATCCTTATCTTCTGGTGTTAATGCGATGAAGAGAACAAGTAGATCAACGTCCTCGCCGACTACAAATGTTCGACCATTATTCCACATTTCTATTGCGGTTTTAACAATAAGCGTATCCGCGTCATCTATCGCTTGTTTTACCATGAATTTTTTATTTTGGAGAACTTTTGTCAACAATGAAATCAATCTGATTTTATTTTTATCGTTTGACAAAAATTTATTTTAATTCACAGTAGCCATAATACTTTCATCGAAAATAATCTCTACACTTTGGCTATGCAGGTATCGTCGACGTTGCTCAGCTTTTTTTATACTCGTAGCTATCTAATACGACAATGGAATTTTTCCCAAATTTCTTTTCCACATAGTCAACGTACGTAGCACATATTTGTCCATATCTTTGATTTGTCTGCCATATTACTCAATGCAATAAAAATCCACCATCGATCACATAAATGTCATCGGCGGTCGGCAAATTTTCTTCCAGATCAATGGGATGAAACATGTCATAAAAGCAGGCTTTTTGTCTTCCTCATTCCGGTTGTATCATTGAACATTGAAAGTGGGTATGGAACAAGTCAAATTTGAAAAATTCAGCGTCTTTTTTGGCTACTAACATTCTTTGGAAAAGTATTAATGGATCAATTGCAACCAATTTATCATGAACTTTTACTGCAAAATTGACTGTTGCAAGAGATAATACTGTATTAGATCGTTTTAATTTAATATCTTTAAACAGCTTTCCAATGATCCCTGCTGCACACTGATCGCCAATTTCCTTCGCTTTATGGCAATTTATCTTCTTGTCGCCTATTATCCCCGAACTAAGAGACATTATTTCTTCGCCTGTAGTGAAAGGGCTGTGTGTGGTTAACCAGTTATCAATTTTTTCAACATCAGCATCATTCCTTTTTATGCGAGATTCTCTTGACTCAATATGTTGTTTAGATGTGGCACTATCGCTGCTACAAAATTCTTCCAGTGCTTCACAAATGTTGTGAAGAGTAGGGCCAGCAACAACGTGAGCTGTGAGAATATCATCTGTAAACCCTCGATGGATTACGCCACTTTTGACTTTGAAACCTTTCTTGGCAGTTTGTTCAATACACATATCAGTCCAGGTTCCAGAAAAAAAATTGTCTTTGCGCCTTATCGTAAATAATCCATTTGTAACAAATTTGTTATACTCAGTTATGGATATTTTCTCTTTCAACTTTGACACGATTTGGAGTATGGGAAATGCCCACTAGCGTGGAAATAAAGGATCATTAACTTTATAATATGTAGGTGTTTTTCCCAGTCTCCAGTCCTTTCAGGTTCGATGATTTTTTTCAGCAAGGTTACCATATTGAAGTATTGTACCCACAACTTTGCAGTAGGACTATTCTACTCCAATTTGTCCAAGCGTTGTTTTAATTTTTCCCAAATGCTGTGTAGTGAGTCTATTTCTTCGAGCGCTTTTCTTTCAGGAGGGTCTTCTTCAAAATTCCAAATACGGCTGTGATAGCACTACATTCTTCGTCACTGAAATTTATATCATTTAATGTACATTTTGAAAGAGACAATTGCACCAATAAATGTCCCCTAATAGCTGGAGCATACGTGTCCTGTTAACATTTTGTCTACTGAATTGGGTGCGTAGATAGTACTCAGTAATTATTTGAATCCACTACCCTTCATTATAAAACCAATGCAGCCCAGAAATGACATTGCCAAATGATATCCTCCAAGTCTGATTATAACATTAACGTTGAAATCGCAGTTATCAAAAACAAATTGGCAGAATGCTCTAGGCTCAATTATTTCTGGTGGAGCCACTATTAGTGATGCTTCTAGGGTTTGCACCTCATTGTAACTCAAGCAAATGCCGAGTTAGGATAGCATTTGCACTAAATTTTTGGAACCCATCTTTTTATAAATAAATGACGCAATACTTAGTTGTAAAGGTGAATGGAAGGAACGGGGCTTAACTGCACATATTATAGAATGTCCTATTGTGACACACTTGTTTTTTAGTACATGTGAATTAGTTTTTCGTTTATTCATCATGACTTTTCCCAAAAAAAAACATTATGGAAGCAGGAACGCAGTCTTCAATATTACTTAAAAATTCGGTGCTCTGAGGATAAGAATTGTTCTCATAAATACAATCGGCGATGTCAGACTTTATGATTTCTGCTGCTTTTTTAACAATTCTCAGTTTTCTTCAGCTTCATCGACTTTTCGTGAAGCATACCAGTTGTCACTTAAAATAGCATGACCAATATTTCTAAAGCAGACAGTGGGAATTTTTTTACGGTTCACTGTTATAATTATGTCATCTCCAAATTTTTCTTTCAATTTAGTTTTTATAGCCGTTTCATGCGGCACATAACCTTCGATTTGATTTATTAAATCTTTTAATGACTACTGACAATCGTCGCTATTTTCTAAATAATTATAAATAGTTTCCATAGCAAATGTAAACCTTCTGACGAGGGGCGCCCAGATGTTATACTTTTGTCTCTTTTACTAAAAAGAATGGTACGTAGCAGTTATTGTGATATGCAGCTTTTTCTGCTACTAAATCCATTGCATTACTTATACGGCCCTTGACGTCTCGTCCCCATTTGTCATTCCTCTCATCAGCTCGTTTCATAATGCTATTTTTGGTACTTACATTGGCGACAATAGTGATTACCATTCTTCTGTTTATCGGTAATTGTTTCTGTTTTTCTGTAAAAACTTCATTTATTTTTTCGGTACAAAACAAGCAGGTATTTTGTAAATCAAACGATGATTCAGATCTTAATTTTTGTTTTGTTGGTGACTTTCTTGACATAGATGCTTCTTCACTGCAGTTTCTCTTCTTCGCCGCTTTAATGTTGCTTGGTCTTGTATACTCTTTTCTACAATTTTTGTGGACAACTATCGAATCTTTTCCGACGAAAAACTGGTGTTTACCATCTTGTCGTTCTTTGCTGCAATTTCGTAACGTTTGCATTGCTTCTACACTAACCGTTACAGCATCATCTGAAATGGCTTTTTCATAAATAAAACACTCAATGTTTTGACTCACTTTGAAAAGTGTTATGCACATACACACTACCCCATAGAATGTTAAAAAACACAATAATAATTGTTAATTGTCAACTTCTTCGAATACTGCTCAAACAAAATATCTCACAACATACGGTATTGTACACACGCTGTTTACAATACAACTAACCGGCCGCACGCGGTCGAGCCGGCGACCGTTGGAACGTTGGGGCGCGCGCATGCCTTTGTACCTGGATTTTGGGTCGAGCACATCATTTCATGCTCGGGACTCATTAGATTCTTCAAAAGAATGTGTTTATGTATTGCCTGTACGTAATCAAAATTAATGCTAAGTTGTTATGTGGTCCACTTTCAGATCTCATCAATATTTGTTTTACGAATGGTTATTTTCCAAAAGAATTTAAATTTGCAAAAGTTATACCAGTATTCAAAAAGACTGTAAATCTTTGGTTTCAAATTACAGACGAAGCTTACATCACAGGACGACAACAGGTAGTTCAAATCAGGTATAGTAACAAGACAGAGACACAATATTTTTTATTCGGAACCGAAATATGCGTATTACGCTATACCACAAGACTCAATATTAGGACCAATACTGTTCATTATTTACATAAACGACCTCCCTGTTAACATACCCTTTCCTATTACTATGTATGCCGATGACACCAATGTTGTCGTTTGAAGTAACTCAATTAAAGAACTTGCTTTTATACAGTAGACGAATATTTATATATACATTGATAAGTTGTACATTTTAATCTCAATTATATTTATTTTTTAGCATTTACTATACAGGGTGTCTCTAAAAGGTCTGTACAAAATCCTACCACATATTCCTGAGGTCGAAATAAGCCGATTTAAGCAAACTTACCTTATTCCAAAATTGCTTTGTTTCCTAGATACAGGGTGGTAAAGTTTAAAAATAAAAATCGTTTATATTTTGTGGAATTTGTGTTAAGTGTTTGAGAGTTGCTAGGCATTAATAACTTTAAATTGTTTGAATTTATTTCAGTTGTCTGTCAAAATGGCTGAAATGTTTACCTCTGCAGAAATGACGGATATGCTGTTAGTTTTTGGGTATTGTTCAGGAAATGGCCGCAAAAGTGTTAGGGTATACAAGAGAAATTTCCAAATCGGCGCATACCAAACCATCAAACATTTGCTGCGATTGAGAGACGCCTTCGCGAAACCGGTAGATTTATCCCTGTAACTGCTAATTATGGACGGCAACGTACGATTATGACTCCTGAAGTTGAAGAAGAAATTTTGGAAAGAATTGCTGAGAATCCAAAATTAAGCACCAGACGCATAGGTTTAGAGGTAGGAGTATCCAAGGATGTAGTTCATAGGACACTGAAAGAACAACTGCTTCATCCATACCATATCCAAAAGGTACAAGACCTTTTACCTGCGGATCTCGATCAACGATTGGGTTTTTGTCGCTTCATTACCGAACACCGACATCAGAATGTGAATTTTGCTAAACAAATTTTATTTACAGACGAAGCATGTTTTACAAGAAGTGGTGTAACCAATTTACATAATGAACATTTTATGCTGAAGAAAATCCACATGCCATAAAAGTAACTCATCATCAACATGAGTTTCGAATCAATGTGTGGGCAGGAATCATTGACAATTTTATTATCGGCCCTGTTATTTTACCGCCACGACTAAATGATGTGGATTACTTAGAACATTTACAAAATACGCTGCCAGATTTATTAGACGATTTACCACTACAACTTCGACAAGTTATGTGGTTTATGCACGACGGTGCTCCACCACATTTTATATTAAATGTTCGCAATTATTTGCATCAAGCATATCCAAATAGATGGATTGGTAGAGGAAATGACGCTCCTTTAAAATGGCCACCACGTTCACCGGATATGACTCCAATGGATTATTTTTATGGGGATCTGTAAAACCATGGTTTATTCACGGCCTATTTATATTGAAGAGGAACTGTGGAGAAGAATTCAGGATGCAGTCGACGTATTAAAGAATGACGCGGAAATGCTAAGAAGAGTAAATTTGAACTTTTACGTCGTATTAATCTCTGTACTTATGTTGACGGAGGTCATTTTGAACAGTTACTAAAAGTTTATAATAATTAAATTTATGTAGTATTTTTATCAGATAAATTGTTCACCATTGAATTTTCAAAATCTTTTCTTAAAATCTTACCTAGTTCATTTTTGTAAATAAAATTGTAATAAATTAAATTGTAATAAATAAATTTTTTTTGTAACACTTACCCATACATTTCGCATCCCAAAAACCTCCAGACATAAATTTTGAAGTAATTCTTTGAAAAATGTTCATACATTTAAAAATAAACGATTTTTATTTTTAAACTTTACCACCCTGTATCTAGGAAACAAAGCAATTTTGGAATAAGGTAAGTTTGCTTATTTCGACCTCAGGAATATGTGGTAGGATTTTGTACAGACCTTTTAGAGACACCCTGTATAGACGTATATTTAATGATAACCAAATTTTTAGTTATACAGTTTGTCTATTTTGTTGTTTTTGTTGTTCTTGTTGTTATTATGTTCTAGGTATTCAACGCTATTGCACTGAAATATACTTACTTACTTACTTACTATGTTTTTTTCAACACAACTTCTTCTTCTTTCGGCACTACCCTGGGTAGGATGTGACCAGCTCTGCCAGGTCCTTCTGTCTCTAGTTATTATAATCAATTTCTACATCCTAACTTTCTGAGGTCATCGATCTCTTCTTAGAGATCTCGCTTTGCAGAGTTTCCAGTCAGTTATCCTTCTTGTTGGTGTCTGTATCTGCATTCTTTGTATGTAGCTTACCTATATAATCTGTTGGGATTTTACAAACTTCTCAATATCCTTATCATGAATTAGATAATTTAACTCATGATTTATGATCCATGTAACTCTTTTATCCGGCCGTATATTCTGCGCAGCATCTTTCTTTTAAAAATTCAGATTTCGTCTGTTTGTGTGAAGGTCCATGTTTCACATACCGTATCACGGTAAATTATTGAAATTTTGCAATTATAAACAGTAGGTAGTCATGCCCATTGTAAATAAGAAATGACGTTGTTGAAACGTTACATTTCATCAAGTTTTTAATGGGACACCTTATATATTTTGGCACTACACTAGAGATCTCTCTAATGACAATTCAACAATACCTATTTGTCAGTGTTTTTGTTACTATTGAAACGATAAATGCATTGTTATGAAGATTTATTTTTATTTGAGAGGTAAAGAAAAATTACTAACACAAAACAAAACGGGACCCAAAAAATTATTGTGTCTATTCCTGGAGCCTTCTTATTTTTGTGAGCAACATTCATTTTATTATTTAAGGAATTTTCAAATTTTCTATATAACCTTCTGCTACCTATGTAGATTTCCACCCACCACTCCTAGTATTGTTTGTGATGTGGTAGTTTAAGAATTGTTGTTATTTGTTTGGGAATATTGCCAAACTTTTTCAGTCTAATGACTTGCTTTATACACGGTGGGGAAATAAGCGAGGTAGCCGGTTGATTCTCAAAAACCACACATCGTATCGACTTACCATAAAAAATTTTATGGTATTAAAATGCTGAAATTTATTTTCGAGTCTCTAAAATGACCGTCAGGGGACGTAATCAACATCTTGAGTTTTAAAACCCCTTTTATAAAAAAAAAATATCTATTAGCGACGGTTATAGTAAATGCTGTTTTAAAGCTGAGGTAAATTCAATTTTCTTTGTTTAAATACTTTTTGCTCTATCTCTGAAAGGAAAATGCTGGGGATGTTTGATCATTTTCGGAAATAAATGTCGATAACTCCAAAAAGACTTAACGGATTTTACTAAATTTAATGTCGTTAACAAGGGCTATACCTAGACTATTAATGGTGCTATGAGTGATGTGATTGTGATGACGTTTTCTAACATAATCGGAAAGAAAATAATCTTCTGATAAAAAAAATAAATGCAATGATATGCCTTTTTTTACGTCATTAGATAGACGACCCAGTAACAATCATATCTCAATATCTTTATCCTATCTTAATATAATGAAGAATAAAAGAACTTAAAACTAAAAACAAATTTTTGAAAGCTTTCCCATTTTGCGGTTTGTTTAATTATCTCTAATTTGGCAAATAAAACGCTAATTAATTAATTATGATGTTAAAATGATATTTAAAATTAAAATGAAACAAAATATTTTTATTTTAACTTAAAATTAAAATAAAATTTAAATTTTTTTTTAATTGTACAAAAATCGTTTTGAAAAATTTTTTCGCTATTAAAATAATATACATTTTCAACTAGGTTTATATAAGCAAATAGTAATGTAAAATAAAATTACCTTGTCAATTAAGAAAAATGAACTACAACGATTACGTCCTTAAGAACTTTATTGTTGTATACACATTTGTATATAACAAACATAATCCAAACTTCAATACAAACAAAATAAATACAACTCAAAGCGCCAATACAGCAAAGTTCGTAGAAGTGGTTATGCTTTTGTGTTTAAACCCGGAGGTTGGGTTTGACCTAAACCTTTTGAAATTAAGTAAATAGAATGCATTCAAAAATGGGAAATAAAAAAAAATATTTTTATTAATTAATTGAATATTTCTTCTCAAGCTTGAACAGAATTCAATAACTGCTTTAAAAATTTGAAATCTATCTGCTTACAATATCACTATTTAATTTTCTCTTTTTGTTTCAGATATGTGGAACAAATACAAATCATCGTAAAATTAATGTATAAGAAGAGATGCTACATCGAAGTTCTTCTTCTCGTCGACGCCGGGCGTCGAGAAGTTCGGCATCTTCGCCGCAAACAAGAGGCTCTAGATCGGCGGGTACAAGTCCCGGTCGAAGGGCAAGCATAGCTGTATCTCCGGTCGACAGCGATTGCATATCAAGAAATATACTAGAGACGGACTTAAATAGAAGTCCCCGACCAAGCATTGTTCCTGATATAGCGCTTGATAATCAAGATTATAATGAAGAAGCTTTAACAATACCAAGAAGTCCGAGGCATAGTTTAGTACCAGAATCTGCATTAAGTCCTAGAAACAGTTTAGTTCCGGATGCAGCTCTATCTAGAAATGCAAGGCATAGTTTAGTTCCGGGAGAAAATTATTCGAGAAGTCCGCGTAATAGTCTAATTCCGGATGCGGCGCTAAGTCCACGAAACAGTCTTGTGCCAGATACGTACAACAGAAGTCCTAGAAATAGTTTAGTGCCTGATAATGTAAATAAAAGTCATAGAAACAGTTTAGTGCCAGATTCAAATCGTAGTCCCCGTCATAGTCTCGTACCAGACAATAACACTTACAGTTCTAGATTAAGTTTGGCACCAGATTTTAATCGAAGTCCTCGAAATAGTTTAGTACCAGATACGAATAGGAGTCCGCGACCAAGTCTTACTCCTTCTGAATCACAAACTTGGAACACTAAAATCAGTCCAAATGATGAATTAAGAAGTCCGCGACATAGTATAGTTCCAGATACCGGCAACCGAAGCCCTAGGGGAAGTATCGCGCCGGATAGTTTGTTTTACGTAATAGTCCTAGAGGTAGTATTAGTAGTGAATACCCCGGCGACCGGAGTCCTCGGGGTAGTATCGGACCAGAAAATAACCATAATCGTAGTCCACGCGGTAGTATCGCACGGTATACGGATGGTGATGGGTGTGGGAAGAGTCCTAGAGGAAGTTTAACGTTAACATTTCAAGAACCTCTTGTTACTGAGCGTCGAGCGAGCGTTGATGCAGCTGGTAAGTTTTTATTGTTTAAATACTATCTCCAACATTTAACTTACTGCATTTAACTTTAAATTTAATAATATTTAAAATATATACACTGTGTCTACTTAAGTTGGCAACATATGGTAAATTAATTTATTATTCATTTTACGAAAAAAGGTATTGTTTATAAAAAGTTGTGCTTGTTCTAAAATGTAAATTACAATCATTAAATATTAAATTTTTTCAGTTGTATACGATTCTGTTACATTCTTCTATTTAACAATTTTTTTACAAATTTTATGAAATTATGATAAAAATAATTTTTTTTTTTATTAAAAAAAAAAATTTTTTTTTTTTAAAAAAAAAAAAAAAAAAAAAAAAAAAAAAAAAAAAAAAAAAAAAAAAAAAAAAAAAAAAAAAAAAAAAAAAAAAAAAAAAAAAAAAAAAAAAAAAAAAAAAAAAAAAAAAAAAAAAAAAAAAAAAAAAAAAAAAAAAAAAAAAAAAAAAAAAAAAAAAAAAAAAAAAAAAAAAAAAAAAAAATAAAAAAAAAAAAAAAAAAAAAAAAAAAAAAAAAAAAAAAAAAAAAAAAAAAAAAAAAAAAAAAAAAAAAAAAAAAGAAAAAAAAAAAAAAAAAAAAAAAAAAAAAAAAAAAAAAAAAAAAAAAAAAAAAAAAAAAAAAAAAAAAAAAAAAAAAAAAAAAAAAAAAAAAAAAAAAAAAAAAAAAAAAAAAAAAAAAAAAAAAAAAAAAAAAAAAAAAAAAAAAAAAAAAAAAAAAAAAAAAAAAAAAAAAAAACTTGAACGTCGTATTTTACAAAACAAAAAAAACACACATTCAAAAATTGGGAAAAATTGGGAAAATTTTCGGAAATTTTTCAGATGTAATTATAATACTTTATAGCTAATACTCAAATAAACACTTGGAAACTAATTTTTATTTGGTATTGACGATAAAAAAAAAAAAATCTATTCCGAAATACAACAATTTTGGCAGTACATATGAGCATGTTCTAGACATAGAAACGTATTGCAGGTACTGCAGGTGTATTTGATTTTGCGGTCACGTGTTCTAGGACATGTTTGGCACCTTCCGATAAGAGTTGGTCGTTTGGATGGTGGTTCTTGGCTTTTCCCACTTATTTCTATGATTTTTCTACGCAAGTTTCTTGGCAATCTTGAATTTTCTTTTCGTTTATCTATGTGTTCTTCAATTAGCGCCAGCCCTAATTTTTCAGGTATTCTCGTCTCTTCAGCTTGTAGTCGTTATTATTTGTTCTATATATTACCTGGGAATTGATTCCTACCGTGTTGAGGAGAGAAAAAAAGGTGAGAGGCCATCTTCTTGAATTGCGAGAAACACTGTAGCTTCCAGACAATTCATCTACTACATCTACACCGCATTTTGTGAAGTTATAAAAACTAATTATTTCAGGAAGACGGCGATCTCCTGTACTGTCATCTATCTTATCGTCGTGATGTAGTGTTGAAAGCAGCAAAACATTTTTTGTTTCTTTGGCACGTAAGAAACTAAAGTTATATCTTCTTGGAAACCAAACAAGCTAGATTTATTTTCCCTCTTCTGAACATTCAAAAAATCTGTGGGTATAATCCGTTTATTTTTTCTCATAGTACCAACAGATGTCAGTTTATGATCTTTCAGTAGTTTTAACATTACATCGTGACTGGTGTACCAGTTATCAAACGTCACATTCCTTTTGGTACCAGATATAGGTTGTACCATACGCAGAACAATATCAGATGGACGATTACTCATATTGTAAGGTCCATCAGGTTGTAGGCCAGTGTAAACTTCCAGCTTCATAACATAAAAGGATTTGGCATCCACTAAAGCTTGTACCTTTATCCCATACTTCGCTGGCTTGTTTGGTATGTATTGGCGGAATGAGCATCGCCCTCTGAAAGATTCCAGCTTCTCGTCTAGCGTAAGATACTCACTTGGGGAATAAGCTTGGTCAAAGTAATATACAAATTTATCAAATATGGCTCTGATTGGAGCTAGCTTGTCACATTTGCGTCGTTCTTCCCTATTGTTCATATTATCAAAACGCATACAAGATAATAAAAAGTGAATCTTTTGAGGCACATAGTAGCACGAATTATATCAACGCCTGTACCATCAGCCATCCATAAGTCATTTAGATTCTGATGATTTGATCTGCATACACCTGCTAAATACAGCAATCCTAAAACTGCTTTATATTCAACGACTGTAGTTTCCCTACAAAATACTGATCTTTATATTTTGTTGCTTTTTGACGAATTTTTTGATTGGTATACTTGACAATATCAGAGAGCATTTGATCGTCAAAAAACAAAGACCAACATTCAATTATACGCTTCGCATTTTTAGCATAAGTCTTTACGCAAGGCAAATGAGTAATTATATTTTCAGCTCTAGTTCAAACATTTCTATGTGGTACATTTCGTAGCCATTTTGTAATATTGTCTTTTCCAACGTAATATTTTTGTGACGATATATTATCAATAGTTTGAGAATTATTGATGTTTTCATTATCTAAGCCGATATCTCCAATATCTTCGTCGTCATTCTCATCTTGTCCAGTATTGAGTTCAGCATTGAGATCATTTACTTCATCTTCTTCTGGCTCACTTTCAGTTTCAGAAAGCTCGTAATTGTCTTGATCGTTTTCGACTTCTTGCCATAACGCTAGCAAGCGTTGCTGTTCTTTCTCGTACGAACACATCTTGGAAAAAAAACAATAACAATAACTATTTTTACTTCAAAGGTACAAATAGTTACTTTTACTCCTAGGATGTAAAAGTGGCACTTCTACGACACGTATAGAGTTAATAAAAGTGCCACTTTTTAAGACTTTTGGAGAAAAACCATCACTGTTGTAATAACAATTTAATATTTCTGAATACTCACCGTTCGACCAAAATGTTACGCAATGGTAAGGTGGGGTCTGAGAAACCCCAAGTCACTTTGAGCAGCCACTACACGTCTGTTACAGGCGCTGCCAACAAACCAACTGAACCATAGGATAGGTGAAATTATTGTGGAAAGCTATTAAGAGACGCATGCGCACAGAGCAACTATTACAAAATGGCTAACAGTTTTGTATGGCCTGGGGTTTGTCACACCTCACCTTACCAACGCCGGGTTAAGTTACAACGCATTTGTTACATTCGTTATTGTAATGCAATGAAGGTTATTGCCAGAGGCGTAACATTTCAAAAGCTAAAAAATCTATGTTTTAATTACCTGGAACATAGATGTACTATCTTTCTCATGCATCATCTATTGTGATTTAACATAAATTAAAAACAAATCATTGCTTTTATCACATTATTTAATCTGATTTAACACGACCGATCGATCCAAATTCCAATTCCAATTCTGCTTTAGTCGCCGCTATCGGTTACTGTTTTCGTTGTAGTAATGTATTTCACCACTTATACTCCTTGTTTATTACAGAGGAATTGTTATCTCAACGATCTGTGCAAAAATAGTGAAAACACAGGTACACATCGCCACGAAAATGTGATGTTAAATTATTTAAACTTTGCCTCGAATTTTAGTTTCACCAGCTTCACCGCATATCGCCAACGCGCAGTAACCTGCGCAAAAAAAATTAATACCAAATTTTCCCATGTATTTTATATGAAGTGCAACTACTACATTCGTAGATGTATACTGTGATACGACTCTAAAATTTTAATATACTGATGATTGTATTTTAGATTTTAGACCATGCGAAACTTTTTATAAACAATAATTTTTTCCATAAAATTAATATTGATGTTGCGAACTTAAGTCACACACACTATAGATAAAATTGTGTGAAATTGAAAAATAAGGTATCAAAATAATAAATTAGGTATTAAAATATTGATACTGCGGAATGGTATTTATAACTAACATAAAATTGAATTTACAAAATGTTCCAAATAACTTTAGTTTTCACGTGGAATTCTTTAGAGTTAATAAAAATAAAGGAAGTTTACGGAAATGCATTTATCATATTGATATACGTGCAAAATATCTTTATGGTATGCACCTACAAGCTGAAATATTTCAACCTGTACGTGGGCATTTAAAACATTTCATATAAATTAACCTACGCATTTTTATGTTATAAGTAAGTTTCTATTTCAAAATTTTTATGCATACGCTTATTTAATTTCTATTTTTTTCATCTCTTTATATCTTTGAATAATGAGGGTGACTTCTTGCGAATAATTTATTTAATCGTTGCAATATACATTTTTATTATATTCGTTTAAATGCGCATTTTCTAGCATATAAGTACAAAAAATGCGATGAAATTGTATTCTGAATCGATTCAAAAATTAAAATCAGATCCAAATTGTGTTACAAACACTACATCCAAAAAATTTACTTATATTACTAAGGACAGTTAATAGTAGTAATTGTTAATAAAAACAAAACAATCATCTAACGATTAAAATGTTTAAATGCTATGAGGATATTGTTTTATTCTTTTTTTTTTGACCTTCAAGTATCATTGACGATCATTCAGAATTACAATAAATATGAATAAGAATCAATTTCAAGTTAACAATGGATAATCTATTGGTTAGATTAATTGGTAGTGTTTCTTATAGTACAGAAAATATTTGGGTTTTACTATTGATAAATAAATAAAGTTAAATTATTCTGTGGCTACATTACAACATACAATTTAAGCAACGTCGAAACAACATAAATTAACCAACATTGTAACTTATACTTTAAGCTTTTATATCTAGGTATCGTAAACAGCCTTGCAAAACGTGAAACGATGAACTCGTTTTAGGGACATTTTACCAACACATGTACTATAAAGCATATAAATACTTATTAGAACAACGTAGTGAACATGGAATAGTGTGTCATTGTGCGCAGCAAAATAAATATTTTTTTAAGTTATGTTGTGATAGCCGGTTCGGAATCTAAAGAAGTATTCATCTTTCCCAACGATAACGACCAACATGGAAACAAAATACATCAACTGATATAGAGGATATTTTACACCTTGCAATTATCTCTGTTGTACTCCGAATAGTCGCTGAAATACTTATCAGTACCAGCAAACATCAACGAATATATTCGTTCTATTCTTTTTGCTTACTTGCTCGCTACTGTAAGTGAGTGATTCTCTGAAAAGCACACTTTACTGTCTTCAATATGTTATTGCTCATATTATTAATTAGAAATTACAAGTTTTCGGGGTCAGCATATACAGGGTGTTGCTATATTCGACCGAGAACGCTCTACGATTGGTGAATTTTGATATAGAAACATTAACCCTTAAACGACTTAGTTGCTGAGATACAAGGTAATGAAAGTTTAAAATAAAAATTAAAAATTTGCAATAAATCAAAAATGACTTTAAAATAGTTTGTATTACTTCTTGAACATCCATAATTAGAAAAATTACCTGTAGTTATTCATTCCAATCAAACTTCTACCCGGTGGAAATTCTAAAACGTGCGAATGTGGTCAAATGGCGATAAAAGTTCACAATGGTTAGAAATGCTACTTACGACGCAGAAGAAGTTAATAAATTCTCCGATAATATTATGGGGATGATTTCCCTTACCAATTAATGAATGATGGTACTTCATTAGATTTTCCCCAAATTTTAGAACGGGAGGTTCACAATTTTTCACGATAAGAAAGAAAAAGGAACGTCCAATCATCGGAGGAAATTAAACAGTAAGGAAGTTCGATTTCCTTAGATCCAAATGATTCAGTCACCGGGACGTTCTAGTATAACTTAAGTTGCCTAACTACCAGAGTAAAATTACCTACAAAGTTAATGAAATTCAGACATTGCCACCAGTGGCGCCGAAAGGAATAGATTAAGGATGTTGGGTACATCAATTAGGAAATCCGGCAGATGCCGCTACAAGAATTTTTTTAAGTAAAATTTTAGCACAACCTTGTCGAGTATATTTAGGATTGTTGGGAGGTGTCAGTTAACAAAAGCATTATTATTAAATTTATGACCCTTACAGGATGGTTTATACCTGCCATGTAAACAAGCGTTTTTAGTTTAATTTCTTTTCAGTAAAAATTGAGTTGCATGTAATTTTTCATTTATAGTTATTTTGCAGGGTATGTAATAAAAGTTTTTCACGATACCTGATTTCATTATTTACAATGTGAAAACATGTTCAATTTGAAGAAGAATCCCTAATTTTTGGTTTAATAAAGATGGGAGGCATTTTACTTCAATTAAATCTTCTTCGACTAAGCTATCAGGACTAGCTCCTAAATATGGGTTCTCAATAAAAATACCACAGCTTTTGACTTGTCGCCCTGTCATTGAGTTATATTTCTCAATGGCGTTGGATTCATTAAATCTTTCATTACGTATAGCTGGTGTTTAGCTCTTTTTGATATAGACGCCTTTTAATTAATTTGTGTGGTAACAACTTTACTCTTCGGTTGACCATACACCAATATTTTGCCTGACTTCTCTCCACAGATGCTTTTCATGTTGGCCTATAGTCTTTTGGTTTCCTTTATTTGGGACTGTTTTTAAGTTTTTCAAAATATTTTGTCATTGCGTCTTCTAAATCACATTGTGATAAATCTGCATTTGGGCCGTAATGTCTGTCAGGTCCGCATAATGTGGAACTGGGATTTATTTTTTTTCAAGCTTTTAGTTTGTCGCATTTTCAGAAAATTTATTATTCTTTGAATAACTTTTTTATAAAATTAGCCTTATTTCCTCTAATCTTTCCCACGAATTTAAATGCCATTGTGGTCCAGAAATGAAAGATAACGCTGCCGCTGTGGGTCGAGCGTTGTATGCATTTTTTTTTCGTATAATTAACACGTTTTCCACCAGTGCATTTTGCAACTAACGCCTTGTATCTAAAAATGAAGCAGTCAAATTGTTACCATAAAAATGAATATTTCATAAGTTACCGTTCTGCTTGATTTATCGTTTGATTATATGCTAATCTATCGGCTTTTTTAATTAATAAATCCAAAATAAATCGTCAAATAATTTTGATTCATTCACAACCGCTGACGCTGTATAATCGGTTTCATTTTCTAACTGCCTTTTACAAAATGTTTCACTGAAATAAGAAAAAGTGATGAGATAACATGAACTTCAGGAAATACAAACTATAACAATATTTTTGTTAACTTGTATATGTATGTTAGATTCAGAACTAATTACAAAGGTTTTAGTGTCATTATATAAGAATTACCTGCAATTTGTGTGACGGCCAAAAACGTGTAATATTGCTGTAGAGTTATGTGCTTTACATTTCTTTATTGCGGTTCGTACTCCAGCCACCATCCTTTCAATTCTTGAAACGCCGTTAACTTTTTCTGTTAAGAGGAATACGTATTAGCAGTGCGCCATCGCTAAACATGCACTATAAGTACCCTTAAAACAGCTTTTAATTTTAAATGTTTGAAGTAAAACTTAATGTTTTATAAAAGACAAAACTTGGGGGCTTTGTCGCTGTAGTATTACTTTTTTCAAAATTTTTACTTTTGTTTTTTTTTATGTTTGAATTTGTACATTTTATATCATATTTAACACCACAATTTTCATAGAAAAAATACAAAATCAAAATTCTACTACAACCACAACAAATTCCCTTCTTATATCTTCCAATTTCAATCAAAAATTGCTGATAACTTCAAAACTTTGAGTACCACATTTTTATAGGTACTTCGAGACCATTCCACTCATTAAAAATGCTTCTTATTATGCATATGATTGTAGCGGGAGAGCACTGCTAGTACGTATTCCTCTTAATAATCTTCGAGCGTGAAGCGGATATTTAGTATTTTTAGCCAATTTGTGCAACTTATTACTTAACTCCTTGTGTTTCATGTGATTGGCGCAGTCAATTTTAACAACTTGGCGCCCGTACGAAACTTTTTCTATAATCTTCGCATAAACACTTAAATCTCCATCACCTAAACGAGTATGTTATTAAGATTGTAGACTAGTAATTTGTAAACGTTACCTATTTAAGAAAATGCCAACAGTTAATTGCTCCATTGTAACGGACATGTGTTTGTTTAAAGTGCATAGCGCTATCTAAGCGACAACTTTTTAATGCTTGAAACACATGTGTGTCGAAATAAAGCCAAGTAAAAACCTTTGTACAGAAGCATAACACGCAACGAAAGAACACCTGATGCCGCATTTCGCTCTTATTATGAGCTCATCAGAGGTGTATACTTAAGTACTGTAATTTTTTTTCATCAGTTGCCACAATAAAAGTTTTAAATTGAAAAATTCCCTTCTCGAACTTCGTTAAGAATTTTCAGTTTTCCCATTGTGCAAACATAAGGATGAATTGCAACTTCTTCATACATTTTTAAAACATGAGCTAAATTAACAATTCTACCCCCAGCAATAATTTCAGTTAGCCCAATTGGAATAGAATGGTCTTGTTCAACTTCTAAAGGTGGAAGAGATTCATCTGAAGAAATACTAAAAAAATGTTGACGGTAACTCAACCTATAAATAAATATTGCTTACGTTTCAGTTGGTGTAGTAGGAGGATTAACCGTATCTGTTGGAATCTCCTTTCCAACGATTATTTTAGTGTTTTTGATCTGAAAACATAATGTATGTATGATTATAAGTGTCATGTCAAAATATCAGTTTAAAGAAATTAAAAATAAATTAAAAACAAATATCACTACAAGGACGTACCCAACACCCTTAAAAGAAAAAATTTCCGTCACATGCTATTACAGTGAATAAATCATAATTGATATAGATGTTAAACATAAGCACAAGACTTTTTAGTTTATGAGAAGTTGTAGAAAACCAATGTTACATTATTTTTTTGTAGGGAAAGGGATTGTGATATTGGTACTATTTATTGCACACTTTCCATATGTAATGTTATGTTTTAGTCATTTATTGCAATAATTAGTGAAGATAACACTAGACATTACAAACATAAATAATGTATAAATTATTTCTTTTTAAAATACAGTACTTCTCAAAAGTCCCTCTCTCCTCTTATCTTTGGAGCGATTATATATAAACAAGTGAAATTTGGAAACTGAATATTAAAGGTTGTAAAATTCCTTACTAGCGATCATAGATGACAAAATCGTCAAAGATGACGTCACAAGGCCATTGTGACTAATAATTTATGGTCAGTTGCCAAAAACTGCCATAAACACAAACAAAATAAGTATCATTGAATAGGTTTTTTCGATACCTTTTGAAAGAAGTGTCGCTTGCCATAGGGTTCCATTCGTCACAATGGTCTTGTGACGTCATCTTTCACGATTTCGTCATCTATTTTGGGTCGCTTACAGAGCTATAATTTGTTTTTTGTTTTTTTTTTTTTTTTTTTTTTTAAAGCTTGAGTTCTTTTTATAGAAATAGAATAATTTTTATTCCGAACGGTGGTAACACTGATAACGTCCAAGATGTCATTACCTTCGGTGTGCATTAATTTAAATCGTAATTAATGATCAGTAGATTTATTTAGTCTACTTATTTTTATTTCCACTCATTTTTTTTAATGAAACATATGATAAATGTACTAATTAAACTTAAACTAGCATATAAACCAAAGTTTAATGAAAATATTGCCACCTTAGCAATTACACTTCAAAATTCCCTAAATTTAAAAACTCGCGAAATTTTATTTTAAATTCAATCTGAAAAGCCCAAAATAGAAAAATAGTATAAAGAATTAGTTTCAGAAGGCAATTTAGTAACTCGTATTCGAACTGTACTGTACTCGTCTTATAAAATGCGTCTTCTGAAACTAGTTCTTTAATATACTATTCTTAATACGTTAAAATAGGTGTTAATTTAACAATTAAGTTTAATTACCATATTAACTTTAGCCTTATTGCTGAATATACAATAAGGTTTAAATTTATTAACCAATTATTAATATATGTATAGATAACTGTAAACTGCGTATTAAGATTTCAAATTGCTGAGCTACACCTAAAGGTTTATGAACATAATTTTAGAATTTCTTTGTTTCCTTTGTTGCAGAAAACTATTAAGTTCAATTTTACAAGGTTTGAATTTGTAATTTATCTACCCATGCTATTTATAGCATCTTATAAGATTATACTATTTCTAAAATAATTTTCTATTGTCTACTAAAGTGAATTGGAAATTATATTCAAAAAGCTGAATCTGATGTCGAATTAAACTAATTATATAACCCTACTATAATCATTTAATTAAACAAAAATCACCGACAAAATAGAAGCGTATGTGGTTTTCATTAACAAAAGTTAAATTGTATTGAAAAAAATAGTATATTGAAAAACAAGTGTCACAACAACACTTTTTGTCGCACGAACACAAAGTTTGCAGACCGACCTAAGGGAGGTCTGCAATTGTCGGAGTGCGGCAAAAAGCAGTTGTGACACGTGTTTTTCATACTATTGTTTCTATTTCGCAAAAATTTACTTCAAGAAATAAATGTTAATATATGATCTAGTTTTTTTTTTATTTAAAGCTATGTTGGTAGAGTAGTTGATATCCTAATAAAGTTAGCAACAAATGCTGTTGAAAGTTTGCTATCTTCAAAATAATGTGTTGAGATTTTTAATCACCGTTTAATTCACGAGTTAGTTACAAAACTTTTCCGTCGACCGTACTTTGTAATTTTAATAAAATTATATACTCTAATAATTCTAGAGAAGAAATGCTATTGTGAACGCACCACAACCACAAATTTATAACCTAACTTCATCTTTCTACTTTTTTGTGAGAGCTTCGTTTTTTATGCCAACAGTATTTTAATATAAGCTCACTAAGTTGATGGAGAATTAAATTACTTAATTTCGATTGTTTTGTCGAAATAAAATAGTTTTCATCACAGTAAAACAAGAAGACTAATTTTTTTGTGGGAACGGATTGGTGCTTAATCAATATAATGGTCCACCTACAAAGACAACACCAAAAGCGTTTGACAATGTTTGATATATCATGGATGTAACTTAAGCACATCTCGAACAAGTTGAACTTTATATAACGACTTGTCGCATCATACCGAAGAAAGATATTTATATCCTTACTGTGTGCAAGCAGTTTACCAACTTATTGAGAGAATTATACTGCACATATTCAATACTGTCAATGGCTTTGCAACACTTTTATCAGAGACATATTTGCTTAAGACTCCTTATCGATGAAGTTTGGTTTTACATTTACCGTTCTATAATTTCACAAACATGTGGATGTAGAGTTTACAAAAAACATTTTGTTAAAGTGGTTCCGCTTCACCTCCAAAAGATCTTTTCAGAAGTCGAAATGTTAACTTTTTTTAGTTTTGATTTTTTCTTACAGCCTTACTTAAAAATCTAACTTTTGAACAATGAGTAAATAATATTGAAGAACTACGTGAGAGAATAGTTTGTAAAATAGATGACCTGAACACCCTTAACATGTTATTAAACGTTATCATTGGAATGTTGCATACAGTACAAAAATGTCTTAAAATCACTGTGAACAAATTAAAGATTTATTACAATTGTAGATTAATGTCATAAAATTTGCTTTGCTACAAATTACGACAGATTTTTATTTATACTTTCATGTTGTAGTTGATTGAAGATAAAACGCCAATATGTATGTATAGTTGCCTATACTAAAATCAATTTTGTTTACATTAATGTAAATCATAAATGCGCGGTCGATGGAAGAATATTGTTTGTTAAGTTTTGTTTCATAAATTAACATTAAATTTTTTTGAATATTAAAATCTACTTAATAAGAACTAACCAAACAAAACCTCACTTAATTTTTTTTACGTCAAAATTAAAACTGTAAATTATTTGGTTATACACTAAAATTTATAAAATCCCTAAAACAGTACGGAAAGAGCTTCTATTTCCGTATCGTGTACAATACGGAAACAAAGCTATAGAAATTGCGAAATAGAAAAAATATTTTGCATGTTTAAAAAAATCTGTTTTTGTGATCGTTTGTTGGTGACTATTCTTTCGTCATTTTTGCAGCGATTAAAATTCATTCAAAAACTTCAGCTCAAGTATGGCAAATATTAATAGTCTTTACATCATTCAACCATTAAATAAAGAAAATTGCGATACATGGGCAATTCAAGCTCAAGTGTTTGTATTATGATGCTATACAGCCTTCCGCTCACCTTCGAAAATTTTCCTAATCAATCCGATTGGTGCCGAGACTCTGGAAGTACTTTACATTTTTGCCAAAGTAAGTAAATTTTGAAATCTACCTAAAATAGATAACAGTGGTCTAAAATTGGCGTCAGCTGAAGACACAATTTATTATCAGTTCCAAAAATTAGTGAAAAAAGATGTGCAGTAACATTTTTAAAGATAATGCTCAAATATTGGTACAGTAACAATAATGGTAATACATAATTTTAACAACTACAAATAAAAGTGGTTCACATTACATACCTCAAACCGCAAATTAGCTAATTTTTTTAAATCAAATTACAAATAAAAAGGAATTATGCGCTATTAAAATTTGTTATTGTAATTTGGGTCGCATTAACAAAGACACTCTAAAATCTGCTCTAATAAAGATACCATAAATGGCATTAATTGTAATAGTAATAATAAATTAAAATACTGTGAAATTTGTACCAAAGAAAAATTAACCAGGCTGCAAGAACAGAACCAAAATATACAGAATATACTTCAGTAGGAGGTGCGAAATATTTCGTAACCTTCATCGATGACCATAGTCGTTATACAAAGTATATTTTTTAAAACAAAAGAAATGAAGTTTATAATTAAGGTGCCTGCGCCAGTAATTCAGTAATTGGCCATTTAAGAAAACTTGCATTAATTAAAATTTATAATTTATCGTGTTTATAGTTTAGCAAAAAATAAAAAAACACTACGAAATTACCTTGGAGATTGTAAAATTTAGTATAAATATAAGAAAAAAATATTTCTGGGAAGACAGAAAAATTCCATAAAAATTCAGAAATTTTTAGTAATTGACCATCAATCGGCCACTGTTGGACTACACATTTTCCATTATTGACCAATTTTATATACAATAAAAAACGGTTTTAGGTAGGTATATTCAACATCATGCACCTTTATATTAAAAAATTAAAATAAACATTCTAAAAATAGAAAAACATTTTCAAACATAATTTTTCTTGTTTTTACAATACTTTTGAAAAAATTTAGATCGTCGTCGATTTCCAGTACCAAAAATATTTGGTTCCCCTAGCTTGTATAGAAGTTGTTCAATATCAATTGTACTAATATCGCTTTCTATAATTTTGTACGTCGACTTATCTCCATCGACAGCAGAAAGTGCTTGAACTGAATATGTTCTGAATGCAGCTTCTTTTTCCAGGAAGGTTAACTAAATAAAATTATCCTTTGCTAACTTTATCTAATGCTTTGCTTGTCTTCTGACTTGAACTATATTCTTCCTTTTTGATAATTTAAGGTAACAGCTCGTCATCACTATCAATTGTAAAATGTTCGTCGTATATATCATTAATACTGCTTCTAGTTAACGCGACATTACTGTGGATAAGAACACGCGTTTCTAGATTTATTTCCTCTGGGGTTTCTTCTTTTCATTGCTCTAATTCTTCAATAATTGTTTCAGGTATTTGTATTGTTTTCAGTAATCTCATGTATTTCTAATGTTTAGGGTTGTTTGTTTTCTACTGCGAGCAGTTCCTTCTCTATATCTGTATAGCCACTTTCTTCTTCTGGCCTTTTCTTGCATCACGACTCTATTTTTTTCCATACTTCAAACAACTCCTTTGATGATTCATCACCTATTCATTCACCCATTTCAGCTTCTCTAAACTCTTTTCTTCTTTTTGAAGGTATTACGGATTCAAAATAAAGAAAATGTGAAATTTTAAATTCAGTTGGTTTTCTGCATTATCTTCGTTTCGATTTTCTCGCAAAGTCCGGGAAGGGTATTGCTTACATTTGGTAAAATCTATAGCATCCGCATTATACGGAAATAATCCACACTTTCGAAGTGAGTATCATATTTGAATATGATTTTGTATCTGTATTATTTGTGAACCTATTTTGTGATTGCCTTATGTTATCTGGAAGTAGAGAGCGAGCTTGATTGTTCAAGGCTTTCGTATTTTGGTGCGATGATGTGCGAGTCAATTAAATAAACTGAGGTGTGCTTATGATAGCCGTTTCATTTAACCCATTAACAGACAGTATTTTTTTCTACTGGCGCTCTCTGTATGTAACAATTTGTTTTATTAATATCTTAAATTAGAGAAAAGATGAACATATGTGGTTTACACTAACTGTTTGGAAACTTTATCGTCTATAAAACTATGTAAATGAAAATATAGCGTCCCATTTAAATTTTCCATGTTGTAACGACCTATCGCATTATTTTAAATATCTCTTAACGTACATATTTTTTCGAATAATTCCGTTTTCTGATTGGCTATGAGAATCGCGCCACCTGTCGGCCATTTTTTGAACTCGAAAATAATTTCCAGCAATTTCTCTTAGTCTATTCATCAATACAAATTTTTTTTGTAAGTTGTAGTACCAATGGTTACCGAGATATGGCCGGCATCTATTCATAGTTGGTCACCCTGTACACTTAAACATTCAATTTACAGATTAAAGCAATCAGGTCGTCAATTTTTTCTTAATTTATAACCATTTCAAACATATTATCTTATACACGTTTTGACGTTTTAGAACTTCCACCGGGTAATGTGTAATTGTTCAATAACCGTGTTATAATTGGTCACATTATGGTTGCCTAATTTAAAGATAACATTACTGCGGAAGGCCATCGAATATTCCTCTAATTGTTGCTGCCTGGATAATTGTAGACTCAAGGTGTTCATTGAAGATAACTAGGTTGACCTCTGAACTCTTCTTTATATCCATCAAAGACATCTTTATCTACTCCTTTCTTTTAATCTGTATGAACCGACTACTCTGCATCCGTTTTGGAATTAAAAACCGAATACTTCTCGTGGTGATCTTCAATAAAACAGCTAAGTCTCCATGCTAATTATGATGATGATCGATGTAATTTGAAAGATCTTTCGAAAACTTAGAATATTAAGCTTGCGCCTTTTGTTCATAGATTTATTGTCGATTACCGATATAGAACGTAAAGCTTATCGTTAATATCAATGAAGCTACGTTTATTCATGTGATCTCTTTAAGATTGACCTATCAGTCGTTTTACAAAAATTATATTTCTACAGTTTTACGGTTCATTTTGTGGCTCTAGAACATTTACCTCATATATATCGCTAGGTGGCGCCCTATTTAATATTCTTTGAAGTGCGAAAACCTTGACTTACTTACTATCGAACACACCTACGACTCCTCTTCGACTGATAAAGCTGCAGGCCAGGTTTTTCGACCCTGCGGGTTAATTTAATTCGTTAACAATAAACCGTACCAAACTAAACGTAAAACTGAGGCGGTTGAGATTTCAACCATCAGCAGCTGACCTTTGAATACGCTGAAGAAAGAACTGATGAATTTATTCAAAATGGGAGATGGGTAGTTTACTCACTGCTTACGAATAGAACTGAATAAAATTAATAACGCACTTTATGCTTCACAAGCAAAATGAACTACTGTTAAAACTACATGTAATCCAGTTTCGACTCCTATGGTTCCATACCTCAAATTGTCATAAAAAATGTGATTGGTGGACTTATGTATCTCTCAATCGCTACGCATCCCAATATCAGTCTCGCCCTAAGTCACCTCACTCTATTCAATATATTTTTTGATCAAACACATTGACTTGCAACCAATAGAGTTTTGCGTTATTTAAAGGATACACGTGATTTAGGTTTAGGTCTTGTATTTAAGAAATGTGATAAACCTTTAATTGGATATGCCGATATAAATTGCGCATCATGTACTAAAGATAGAAGATTATAAGCCAGTTTTTGTTTTAAATGTGTCGGAGCTATTTAGGTAGCTGGGAATCTCGAAAACAACAAACAGTAGCACTTTCAACTCAAGAAGCTGAGGACATGGCGCCTACAGACGCTGCAAAAGACACTCTTTGTATTAAATAATTACTTTCCAACATGGGCAGTTATTATATTTTAAAATGTTTTCATAATAGTACTAAACAAGAGTATTATTCGTAAAAAGCTATTTTATTAATTGATAACACAATATTTATGACACATGTCTAATTATTTTGTTAATTCATATTATTGACCGTATAATTGTACTTTAGGTAAAGTGCTCGGAATTGCTTCAAATTTTACCAGTGATAGCCCTTGGTCTACTGATCATAAATATGCAATAAAATTTTGTCGCTCTCAAAAACTGAATTTTTAAAAATAATTTTCGAAAAAATTTTGAAAATTTTTGTGTCGGTTTTTTGCACGTTTCAGACAATTCTAAGACTTTTTATTTTCAGTGAGACTGAAAAATAAAAGTCTTAGAATTATCTGAAACTGCAAAGCTACGACAAAAATTTTCAAAATTTTTGGAAAATTATTTTTAAAAATCGTTTTTGAAACGACAAAATTTGACTGCCATATTTATGATCAGTGGCATGTAGGCTACTTTTTGGTAAAAATTTCAAAAAAATCCGGGCACTTTACCTAAAGTACACTACCCTCTTATTGACAAAATAAAAAACCTACTAGAATTATTTGAAAAATACATAACAGATTCTCCCACACTTAACTTGCTTGTTAATAAATAAGTAATCACTAGGTTCTTATAAATTCGTTCAAATAACTTGGTGTACGGCGATTTCTATTAGATCTTGGAACTGGCGATGTTGGATGTTCTTTAACTGGTCTGGGCATGACTTGAATTCTTACTTCTTTATTAGAAGCCAATTTTGTTGATTTTAATTGTGAATCTTCTGGCACCACTGAAAATTTTTCTAATCTATGTCGTAAAACTGGTTCATCTAAATCAAAATGCACTTGCTTCTGGGACTCCTCTAGTTCATTTCGTACAATTGTTTCTGTTTTATACGTCTTTTTAAAGTATACCCTGTATGTAGTTTAACAATGTAATGTAATCTTCCTAATTTTTTTGATAACAACTTCATGTAACCACTTTTCTTTTCCAACATAATTTCTTGATAATATATTGTCTCCCACACTTAGATTTCTGGACACTGGTAAATTTTTGCTAGACGTATTTTCAGGTTGTTCAGTAGGTCTTTAATTTTGTTCGTATTTGACGATTCAAGTATAATTCTGATGGACTTTTTCCAGTTTTAATGGTGTAGCACGAAAACGAAACATCATTTCGCGAAGTTTATCGTTTATTGTTCCTTTCGTTTTCCATTGCTCTTAATTTATTTTTATGGTTTGTACATACCTTTCCACTTGACCGTTTGTTGCTGGGTGACCCGGTGCACAAAATTTTGTATAATCCCATTTTCATTGCAAAATTTTTAAAATGATCGCTGGTAAATATGGTTGCATTATCAGACACCATAATTTTTGAAACCCATGATATGCAAACATGCTTTTAATGCACTGATAGCAGATTCACTTGTTGGACTTGAACTTGAAACAGATATTTCAGGCCATTTTGACTTTGCGTCAACAACTATTAATATGTAATATCCTTTTTATTGGACCTGCAGAAATCAAAATGTATTCGTTCGAAATTTTCATTTGGCTCATCCATTTATGCGTTAATATTTTCTTTGGTTCTCTTTGATTGCTAAAGATTTCATTTTTGCCATGCCTGGATGTGTGTGATGTAATTCTTGAAATATTTCTTCTTTCATACTTGCTGGTATGACCACTCTTGTACCTTTCAATATTATTCCTTGATGAAGATGGAAAATATCATCGTTGTTATCTCCTGAAATTAGGTCATTTTTTAATTTCGATAATTCTTGATCCTTATCAGTTTCAATTTTGATTGTTTCACTTGTGATTGACAATGTACTAATTTGATTTACAGAATGTACCGACATTTTTTCTGTTGCATCTGGTAGAATAGATGAATCTGGAATTGGTGCTCTTGAAAAATAATCCACATTTGTTTGTTCTTCTGCTTTTCTGTGTTCTAGAGTATATTGAAACTCCGATAAAAATGCTGCATAACGTAATAGTCTACTCGAAGTAATTGATGGCAAGCTTGAATTTGGATTGAAAATGTAAGTTAATGGTTTATTGTCCGTGATTAATGTGAATTTCTTTCCGTATAAATACATGTATAATTTTTTAATACACCAATAAATAGCTACCGCTTCTCTGTCTAATTGACTGTAGTTTTGTTCGCTCTTTGTAAGTGCTCGAGAAATAAACTATTTTTCTACTCCTTGAATAATGTGAGACATAATACCTGCTATTCCTACTGGACTTGCGTCACAGGATACCACTATTGGTAATGATTGATCAAACGGTACTAATACACGATCACTTGCAATTTCGTTCTTTATACGTATAAATGCTGTCTCGCATTGTGCTGTCCATTCAAACTTCTTATTTTTCAGTAGTAATAGTCGTAACGGATACGTAATTGTAGATGGGTGTTCTATAAAACGTGAATAGTAAGCCACTAGTCCCAAGAATTGTTGAACTTCTTTCTGATTTTTGGTCTGGGCGCGTCGAAAATCGCTTTGATTTTTCCGGAGATTTAGAAATTTTATTTTCAGAAATTTTGTATCCCAAGTACTTGATTTCAGTTTGAAAAAATGTACATTTCTTTTCGTTTAGTGTAAATTGAATTTATTTAAACGTTCGAAGCACGCTATTAAATTATGTTTGCACTCTTCATAAGTAGATCCTCGTACAACTATGTCATCGAAATATGTTGATACTCCTTTGAAGACCATTTAATATTTGATCGAGAATACGATGAAACTCGCTTGGTGCATTTTGATACCGAAAGTAGGCGATTGAATTTGAACGTTCCTTTATGTGTTGTTATAGTTTGAATACTCACGCCTTCACATAAATCCAGTGTACAAAAGTATTTTGAATTTCGTAGGTTACTTAGTACGTCTTCTATTCTGGGAATTGGATAATGTGATCCTTGCAATCTTTGGTTTACTCCTACTTTATAGTCAACGCATAATCTTACTGTTCCGTCAGGTTTTGGAATGCACAAGTGGTGAACCCCAATCAGATGTTTCAATTTTTGAAATAATACCATCTCGTTCTAAATTTTCTAATTCTTGTTCCACTTTATCTCGATAGGCAAAAGGCACATTTTTGCTTTGGTAAATATTGGATTAGCACTTTCCCGTAACTGAAGTGAACAACAAATATTTGGAATTTTGCCAACTCTTTGTATGAAGATTTCGTTAAAATTTATTTTCAGATTTACAATATCGTTTTCTGCGTCTTCTATTGAAAATAATTTTTAACTATGTTTTTCGTACAATCTTGGTCAAGCATTTGAAGGTTCATTTTGAATTTTCTTATCCATGTCCGTTCTAAGAGAGGAGCGTAATTATCTTCGACAACATACACTTCATCAACTATACGTTTGTTTTGATATTGTGCAGAAACTATTACTACCTAATGGTTCAAATATTTTTTGAGATAGGTGCGAAATTTTATTTTTGTTTCACGTAACTCTGATAATTTTAATTTATTAAATTCTTTTCTTGGTAATAGAGTAAAAGCTGACCCAGAGTCTACTTCAAATTGGATTAAGTTTCCTTCCACACTAATTGTAGCAAAAATACTTTTAGGAGATTTCTGATAAGCAGTATTTCCTACAAAAATGTAATTATTTTATGTACATTATTTGTATCGATGTTTAATGTATTTGACTTATTCGAATTTAATAGAGTTTTGATGCAAACTTGTTGAAGGTGACCACTTTTTGACATGACTTACAATAAAGTCTATTTTTGTCACATCTGCAATCACGTGTATGATGATTGTTTTTGGCACAACGTAAACAAAGACCTTCGATTCCAGATTGATGCATAGTCGATTCTATTTCTTGGTCTTGAATGATATCTATTTCGAAATTTATTTTGGTAATTCCCATTTTTTTTTTTTTGACTGGAGCGACTTCTATTTTTAATTAATTTATTAAACTTCTTTTGGGATTCCTATATACTGTTAATATCGTTATAATTGGTCGATCCTGGAGTTGTTTCAAGAGCTAATGCTGCATCTACATTTTTGGAAATCTGTTCGCGCTTGAAGAATTTTTTGACGTATGGCATCATCATTTATGCCTCGAATAAATTGTGATAACAAAAAATGTCAGAAATTGAATTTTTAATTCGACGTTTGGGCACACTAATTCACAATTTGATATAAATTTACGCATCTCTACAACATAATTGGCAATTGATTCATTTGGTTTCTGCTTCGTGTAAGTAAACAATGTCTTTCCACTAGCGGGTTTGGTGGTGGATACAACATGTGATTTCAATAGTTTAACAATTTCATTTATGTTTTATTTGTAGGATTATCTGGGGCACATAAGTTGGACAATAATGTGTAATTTTTGACCTATGCAGTTTAATAATATCCGTTGATGTTTTTCATTGTCATTTGACACATTTATTAACCGGAAATCATTTTCTAATCTTTCTAAATATTGAAGGAATGTTTCTTTATTTAAATCGAACTGGTCGAATGTATATGTTGTTTTAATTGTTTCTTCATCTTGATTATTCGATGTTAGTGTTGCTTTTGATGATTGATTTGATTCTTTACAAATTGCTTGAATAAGCCTTTTTGTTGAGCGATAAATTCTTTAAATTGTTCTACGTTCATTTCAATTCATATATTTGTAGACGCACACAATATTTAAAATTAAATCTTCTGTTTCACCTCGTCGCCACTTATTATATTTTAAAATGTTTTCATAACACTACAAAACAAGAGTATTATTTCGTAAAAGCTATTTTATTAATTGATAACACAATATATATGACACATATCTAATTATTTTGTTAATTCATATTATTGACAAAATAAAACCTACTAGAATTATTTGAAAAATACATAACAGCACTCCTCAAGAATAAATATTAATTTACAATGACAAACACTGCGGTGCAAAATGTGACAAGAAATCAAGTAATAAACCTGCGTTCATAATATATCATCGATCATTCGAAACGTGTAACTCATTCGATGCGTGTAACTCAACGTGAGTAGACGTATATTAGTTGAACTCCGTACAAAATAACAATTTCTTTCACATAGTATAGGTATCAGTGTCTATTTGTGAGATTTCATCGTTATAAATAGTGCCTAATCTTCAAAATGCCTTTTCACTCGTGATCAACTAGAGGATATAAACAACATCATTAGTGCCACTATAGATAAATTGTTAACCGAAGGCAAAATGGTAAAACTAATTACGGATACTGTGTCAGAAGCAGTAATGGAAAAATTGAATAACAAATTAATTCGATATGAAGAAGATATCAATAATTTGAGTGTTGAAGTTGCTTCCCTAAATACGCTCAATATCAAACTTATGCAGGATGTAGATAATCTACAACAATATTTTCGTCTGAATACACTGCGTATCTATGGTATTCCCGAACACACAAATGAGAAGATAAGTGAAGTAATAGTGAATTTTATGAAGTTAAATTTTAAGGTGGAATTCGATGAAGGAGCCATAGATAGGGTGCACCGTGTAGGGAAGCGTCGTGGTAATTCTCCTAGGCCTATTTTGATTAAATTTATATCGTATCAGCATCGTCAGTTAATTTTCTCTAATAAAAACTATTAAAAGGCAGCCAAATTGTCATCAAAGAAGACCTTACATCCGAACGGGTAAAGTTACTAAATGCAAGTATTGAAAAATATTCTTTAAGAAACGTATGGACCAGTGACGGTGTTGTATTTGTAAAATCTAACAATGGCATTAAGAAAGTTTATTCATTGCAGATTTGTAAATACGACTTCAATTCAATTTTCCTGGTGTATTTAATTTTCTCCAATGTTTATACTTATTATTACAATTAAATGCGGAGTAGCAACTATGTTAGTCTTATCGATAATCTTTTCGTCTTAAGTTTATTTAACTAATCTAATTTTTTTTTTTACGTTTTATAAATTAAGTTTTTAGAGTATGAGTAATAAAGCACTGATTTCTTTTAAGTTTGCACATGTAAATGCTCGATCGTTGCTTAACAATTTTAATTCTTTCAAGGAACATGTTGAATTATTCAACTATGATATAATTGCAATATCCGAAACGTTTCTCAATGACTCAATTAGCGATGAAGATATTAGTATAGATAATTATCTTTAGTCCGGAAGGATAGACTAACACATGGTGGTGGTGTATGTATTTATGCAAAATCTTTTTAAATTTTAAATTAATTTACACTTCAGATGTTCATTCTTATGAACAACTCTGGATCAATTCACTGTAAATAAGTTACGATACGCTGTAGGTGTAGTTTATATGCCGCATAGAAGTGGTTATAGAATTTCGTAAAAGAACTGGAGATTACCTTAAGTGGATTAATTCCATTATACGATAATATCTTTTGTTTGGGTGATATGAATATCGATCTTCTCTTGTTGAAACAATCCCTACAAAAGAATATCTTTCCGTGCTAGAAGAATTTGGTTTAACACAACTAATTCAGGAACACACTAGAATAACAGCAAATTCACAATCCTTAATTGATCACATCGTTACTAATTGTACAGATAATATCTCTATATGCGGAACAAGACATATTGATATGTTCTCAGACCATGAACTTATTTACTGTGAGGTAGACCTAAAAAGAGTAACACCCCAACCCATCTCTGTCTCATATCGTCCCTTGCAAATTTAAATATAAAGCATTTTGAAGAATGTCTACAGAGTATTCCATGGCATCTACTATTTGATTTAGATGAATTAAACAGAAGGTAGAGTTCTTTAACTCTAATATTACTACCCTGTTTGATACACTGGTTCCGCTTAAAAACATCTTTTATTCTAAACCTAAATCTCCATGGTTGACTGACGTAGTATTGCTCATGATGTCACTAAGAGATAAAGCCTTAACTCGTTTTAAAAATCTAAAAATCTTCACATTGGGATTATTATAAATCCTTAAGAAATCTAGTATCGTTATCCATAAAGAATGAAAAAAAGCATATTTTAATCATATGCTTGGCAAATCTAAAGATGTATGGAAATCTTTAAGAGCTGTTCAAGTCTACAATAAAAAGCTGAAATCTGAGATTCCCGAATCCTTATGCGATGTAAACAAAATCAATATTTTTACCAAACCTTGCAAGGCCTTTCTAGTGTTGACCCTACATTGATTGATTTTATAAGCGAAATGACACAATATCTTTCAAATTTACCACTGTGGATGATGAGGAAATTTATAAATGCATCATGTCAATAAAATCCAAAGCAACTGCTATTGATAACATTAGTGCTGAAATGGTCCAGCTCGGTTGTCCTTTTGTTTTACCTTATCTAACACACATAATAAATTGTTGTTTAACTGAAGGATCTTTCCTGACGCTTGGAAGACTGCTTTAGTCGTTCCTATATCTAAAGTCAAACATCCTAAGGAAATTAATGATCTTCGTCCTATCAGTATTCTTCCAGTGTTGTCAAAAGTTTTAGAAAAGTAATGAACTTGCAGATTAGAAGATACTTAGACAAGAAAAGTATATTATCAAATAATCAGTCTGGATTTCGACCAGGGTTTAGTTGCACTAGTGCGTTATTGAATATAGTAGATGACATTATCACTGCTAAAGATAAAAACAAAATCACTGCTCTTGTTCTACTTGACTTCTCTAAGGCTTTTGAC
This sequence comes from Abscondita cerata, assembly GCA_030710515.1. NCBI lineage: Eukaryota > Metazoa > Arthropoda > Insecta > Coleoptera > Lampyridae > Abscondita > Abscondita cerata. The sequence continues at coordinate 65,646 of JALBCR010001080.1, forward strand.
ACCATAAATCACAAAATACTGATATCCATTTTACATCACTATGGATTTGATAATATTTCCGTTCGTTTACTAATTAGTTATCTGTCCAATCGTCATCAGTGTGTTATATTAAGAGGAAATACTTCTGAACGGTGCAACATCCTTAATGGAGTACCTCAAGGTTCTATATTAGGTCCACTGTTGTATATTATCTACTCTGCCAAACTATGTGATGTGCTAAATTTCTCAAAATTCCATCAGTATGCCGACGATACTCAAATATATCTATCTTTTCATCCCAAAGATGCATTGCTTGCTTGTAAATCTTTGAATGACGACTTAAATGTCTTATCTTCCTTTGCTGGTATACATTCCTTAAATATTAATCCCGTCAAATCAAATTTCATGCTCTTCGGAAATGCTCAAATAATCAAGACTTTAATCCCATCATTTATCTTAAAAATACAAAACAAACCTATACGTTACACAGAACTTACAAAAATTTGGGTTTGGTCTTTGACAACAATTGAGTTTCTCTGAACATGTTAATATGTGCATTCGACTGTCTTACGTCACTCTCAAATTATTATATCCTCATAGACACTTATTAAATAAAAAATCAAAAAATTACTATGTGACAGTCTTGTCTTATCACGCTTTAATTATGGTGATGTTGTTTATGGTCCCTGCCTTAACTATTCTTCCAAAAGAAGAATACAAGTACTCAAAATGCTTGTCTTCGTTTTATTCATGGCATTAGACGTCGCGAACACATCACTCATAAATTAAAGAAACTGGCTGGATAAATATGGAAAAGAAGCGCTATCTTAATGCTTGCGTTTTCTATCACAAACTCATCATCACTAACAAACCTCCATATCTTTCAAATAAAATTAAATATCGTACAGACGTGCACAACCTAAATCTGAGGCACAGAGGACTCTTGGACGTACCTGTCTTCAAAACGAACTTTTACAAACGCTGTTTTACTCATAATATTTATCACATCTATAATAATCTTCCATTGTCCGTAAAAACTTTAAGCATTACTTCTTTTAAAAAACAAGTGACTCAGATTCTAAATAATTAAAACTATTATTAAACAATAAGTCATTTCGTTTTTTATTTTAATACTTACACTCATCGATAGTGGCGGTAAGGTAGAACAGAGGTTCTGTATTGGACCACCTGATTACCGTCACATTTCCAAAACTTGTAATCTCCATTCTAAATTTTGTAACTGCCATTAGTTGAAATAAACTGAATTATTATTATTATTATTATATATAAGTATAAAAACTATCAGAAGAATTAGAAGCGGGTGTGTTTACAGAAGGGATTGTCTTGGCACCCATCACAGCACCATATGTAGATCAATTGGACTATAAAACAACTTTGTTCAACTAAAAAATTAGTTTTACCCTGTATAAAAAAAATGCTACTATAACATATTTTTATATCATTTTTAAGCAACGTTTTTGGACTAAATGTTAGTCCTTGCCTAGTAGTGTTTTGCGCTCCTTAACCAGGGTTCGATTCCGATTGTTCTTTTTTTTTTATTAATTTTATTATTAAGGTCATTATAATACAATTTTGTTAAGTGCATTAAACTTTTTAAAAAAGATTAAACTTATTATTAAATATAACATCGAAAATCACTTTATTAATAAAAAAAAAAATTGACTACCCGTGTTACAAATATTATACAATGTTTACTGTTTTTTTTATTTTTTTTTTTGTTTTTTTTTTTTCTTTATTTTTTTTTTTTTTTTTTTTTTATTAAATATGTTGCTACATTGTGTTCAAATTGTGCTAAAAAAATATGCATAGTTTTGAAATTAAGATTGAAAACGCCTATGTCAATTTTTCGTGGGACACACTATATTATCTTGGCTAGAAATATACAGGATTTCTATAAATGATTGTCCCATCAGGTGAGTGTTCAAAAAATTTAACAAATGCAAATTTGGCTTAAACTGATAGTGAAATAATTTATGCCAATGTTATCATTTGTCAGTTATTTCATCGTTCCGTTGTAGTTATTATCCCTAGCTGTAATTGTGTTCTTCGTTGTTTATCGTTAATTTTGTTCATTTCATTGCCACTTGATGAGACAATCATTTATAGAAATCCTGTAATTTTCAAATTTGTCTGTTCTTAATAAAGCTTAAAAATAAGATTAATTACATAGGTGGTACAAATTAATTTTTAGTTAAAAATTCCTTGATAACACAAAATTACTTACACTAAAAGTGGCCAATCACTGCATTTTCTTAATTTACTAAATGTCATTATAAAATAGATATAGTGCGTTCATGATAAAATGAATAAATTCGATTAAAATTCAGATGATGAACTATTTTTAACTACGCAAATGTTCTAAAATTTTATATACAAGGTGACTCAGATAAAAATGTCGGAACAAGGTTATCTTTTTCTTATAACCGGTATATTTTGCACATTTGGAGTCCTTGGAAAAATTCTATGTTTTGTGTATAATATTCTATGTCTATCTTTAACTTTACAATACTTTGATGTTTACATTTTTCTACTTTAATATGCTCTTTCTCAGATAAATGCAATTTTTTCACGTCTGGATAATCGTCGGATCGATTAAAAAATCAACGTTTTAAATACGACGGTATTTTGTTTAATATGAATACTGAGCAAAGATACTGTAAATGTATTAGAAAGAAATGCGATAATCTTTTGACAAATGCTATTACTAATACCGTTCGTTGCTATTACATACCGACATCAGTGGTGCTATGTGTGGCATTTAGATGCTGGGAATTTAGTTATTTTAATTTTAAATGACTATGTAAATTCACAAAATGGCAACATAAAACGTCAATTGTTCGTAAACAGTTGAAGATTAGTATAGAGTAATATATAAAAAAATAAATTAGAATTTTCAAGAAATCAAATATGGGAAAATATACGGGGTGTTCTATTTAAAAAAAACAACTTTGTTCAGGACTGAATCATTCATATAAAGTTTTTAGTCCAAAATTTGCGCAGTTTAAAATAGTAATCGACGTCTCCGAGGGTTTCCCCAACAATTCATCATTTGTTCCTTTCACCATGAATGTACAATTTGATTTTGAGGAGTAAGAGTGTTTATTCACACACTTTGTTTGCTTCGGCTGAGTGTAGTCCATGTATCATATGTATGGCAGTTTAAATACACAAATAAAAAATATATACCCGAGATGTAATTTCCACGCCACTAATTCAGGTTAAGATTTATAGTAATATATCATGAGAAAACTACTAAAAATTTGCTACAACTTAACTATATGTCTTCCAATTATTTGTATGTTGCTGCAATGTAAATGTTTAAATAAACGTAAAAAATTTGTTGTATAGAAAAAAAATGTAGTTCAAAATATCTGAGAAAAGATAAAATAAATGCCGTTACTAAAGCTTTGTTGTGGTGTCTTAATCGATTGTACACACAATGATTCTGCTTCAGCAAATTTAATACAAGATTCGGTAAAATTGATTTATACTTGTATGGCAATTTATTTGCTTCAGTCGATGGGAATACGAGTTTTTGACAAACAATTACGTATGAATATGATATTACGATATATACATTTCTTTTTGTTTAATTTAACCAAATAATCTAAGTTTTTACATTAATTTTTTACAAGTCTTTTGAGGTTCCCGAAAATTAATTTGTCACACTTTATTATTAATTTGACTTTGTTGAAAATAACGTGCTACTTTTAATTACAAAAAATTAATTAAAATAACAAAAACATATAAAATAGTGTTTGAATTGCTTTAATTTTTTTATTACAGTGAAGAATGTTTTCGTAATTTTCTATAGTTATTGTTAAATATTTTCCTGAAGACAGTCTTGAGAGATTAATCCGTTCTTTCTTATACAGAAAGTTCAAAGGTCGAAACAATACTCAACTGAAAAGCGTCTACCACTGCGAAGGAGCCAATTTATTAAATACTTTCAAAGAGACCTAATTATATCTTCTACTGTGTAGAGTTTAAAAATGTAGTAATTACCATGTATACGTAATTGTACAATAAACAAAGCCATCAAAGTAATGGATCAACTTCGGCTATAATTCAGTCCATTGCAAAAATGTGTTTAACTGAAAGATGTCAATTAAAAATATTATTAAATGAATTGGAAAGCAATAAAATAAAATGAATAGAGGCAAAAATGTTTGTAATTAGGTAAACATTTTTCTGCTTTTTTGATAGTGTTTGTCGTATTAGTTTAAAAAAAAAACGAAATATTGACATGTAAAATAGATTATTATGGTTTTCCACTATGTTGTTGTTGTCGTAATGTAATATTTGAAACAAATTAAAATTGTAAAATAATAACAAGAATTTTTCATTAGATATAAACCATAGACAAATAATATATATTGATATAAACATTTATTTATTTACCAATTGTTTTTACGGCATATTCAAAATAACTTCAGAAGAACTTTTAATAATATTAACCCGTACAAATATAGCAGTCGAACAACAGGTATTAAAGTTTATCTCTAACGATTTTTGGAGAGGACACCCAGGTCGCTGTGCAGGAAGTGAATTTGTATTTTGAATGAAGTTATTTACTTGTAACAAATGAATACGAGTAAACGTGTTTCAAAACCTGTCACCAGATTGACATATAATGCGTTTACAGAGCAGTAAGAAAGTATTGTTTTGACGATGGGAATGAAGCAGAAACTCGGTCTTTCTAAAGTGACAGACAGTAAGAATACTACTCTGAGAAGGAACCAATTGTGATATCTTGCCGTCATTCTCATGTCACAAATAAGTCAGTGAAATCTGTGAAAACACAATTAAAAAATATGGATGTGGATATGCAATGGGGCTTCTTGATCTCAAAGGACGTTTACAAAGGCTTCGTAAGGACGAAGATCATTTTTAGAAAACACTTTAAATCATTCTATAAGAAATTATTAACCGTTAATTATTTAAGGGAAGAGCAGAAGAGAAAGAAAGAGAAGGCGATTAAAGAAACTTCAGGTGCAAAAAAGTACTTAATCCTTTCGAGAACAGTGTGAGAAGTTGCAGGAAGAGTATTAATTTTAAGTCGAAATAATGCAAAAATTTGAGAAAGAAGATGGTGGAGCTTTCCGCAAATGTCGATGATCACCATTTCAATTACGAAGAAAACCAGCATCTCAAAGCTTTCAATGAAGAAAAAAATGTTTGGAAAATAGTCAAAGGTAGATCCAGGGACATGGTCATAATTAAGTACTTTACAAAAGCTCTGGATGGATGATTTTTGAAGGAGAGATCACACGCGCAAAAAATAAATGCACCAACGAACAGATAATTTCCAAATTAAATGAATCTCTAAAAGATGTCACAATAGAAGCTGTAGTTGGTTTCGTTAGATGATCCAAACTGCGTTGACCAAATCTTAAATACACTGAAACTTAGATAAGGAAGCACAACCTTTATTCTAAATTTTTTTGATTATGTCTGCAATTCGCATGCAAGCCTTTGATTTGAGCCCTGCGAATAAACTGTAAATTCAAGTGGTTAAAAGTTGTAGCTTCCGAAGATTTTTGTGGTTGATTAGTGATATTATTTACTATCGTTTACATATATTTAAATTTGTATTTATGCTTATTATTATTATTATTTTAAACGTTTGTGTTGAAAGATAAAAGATAATACTGTGTACTTGTTAACGTCCTTGTGCCGGTGATAATCAGGTATTTAAAATTTAAAATTATATCGTGATTTTCTTGTTTAACATAATATGCCTATTTTTTGTGGAAATTGCACGGATCTTATTCACCCATCATCGAATTTTATTCGTTGCAGTGGACATTGCTCTAAAAGGTTTCATTTAAATTGTACTGGCTTACTAGACACCGAGGCTCAATTTCATGTCCATTAGAGAAGAAAAAAAAACAGTCACGTTGAATATGTCATGCATTACGTCCGAAGTTTCATCGGCCATTATTACTGAAGAAACTGGGGATTGTGTAAACCCGTAAAGTGATAATGATACATTTTATTAGATTCAAAACTGGACAAAAAATTCAACCAATATTTCATACAATTTAATGAAGACGTAATCAATACGATTACAAATGAATTAAATGAAATTAAAGGTCGAATGAAAATATTAGAAGCCGAGAATAAAAAACTTCTAGCAGAAGTAGCATTATTGAAACAAAAAAATACCGATCAGGATAATAATCTGCTAAGTGGTGTGGTTAAAGAAATTTTGAAAGGACACGCAAGGAAAATAATATAATTTTCTAGAATGTCCCTGAAAGTTCTCAAAAGGAGGTGTCAGAAAAGATTTGCGTTGATAAAACCAAAATATCCCACAAGTTAGAAAATATAAACGTAGAATTTAACCCCATTAAACTTTTTAGAATTGGGAAAAAAGATAACAAACCTCGACTTATTATAGTCCTTTTTGCAAGTCGTCAATCTCCAATATCTATCTTAAAAAATGTAAAAGGCGTATCTCTGGATTATAATATACAGATAAAAAATGATTTAACCAAAATCATCAACTGCATCTGTCACCTCTTTATGGTGAAATTTTTTTTTCTGTATGCGCAGATTATTTTGGTCCGTTTATGCTCTTTTGATTTGAATTAGACTATAGTTATAACGTATTTCATTTACATTGTATTGCTGGTGGGTTCATGGTCATATCTGTCGGGATGTTGTTTTGGTCATTTAATATCTTTTCAAAGTTGATTTGGGGAACAGCTTATCGTCACGTTTAAGCAATTAAGTTGTTGTGGAAGATGCCGATTTCAAAGTTCTCACCAGTCGATTTCTTTGAATTCAACTTCACATTTCACATTTAGTGGATAGATCAGGGGTTTCTTTGTGTCTTTCTAGGAATTACAGTCGGTGTTGGCCGACGTTATCAGTTAAATTAACGATATGTTTGTCTAAATGAAATAACACACGGCTTGCGCCCACGGTCTGAATTCTAGGTAAGCGATTTTTGTCTGTTAATTCTAAGAAAATTATAACGCAGTAATTTTTTGTAACGTTCGTTGTGTAGAAATAACCCGATGAGAGGGGTGACGCTTTCTTACCCGTTGTTAGTTTTTAGTTTTAGTTCTTAAGTAGACTCCGAATCAATAAGATGTTTGGTTGTTAGTGAGTTACGCAACGACATAGCGGATTTACGTTGTTAAATTATAACAATCGCGTCAGAACTCAAGTGTCGTAAATCATGTGCGTGAACTTAAAATAAAAATTAAGTGAACAGTAACCAGAAAGGAACTTTCTTTTGCCGCCCTTAAGAGGATACCGATCGAAGATGTGTAAAGATTCGATAATAACCGTAATACGGATAAGTAATAACTCTGAGGCGCGCGATTTCTTACGGCTGCAGTAAATTCAAGTGAAACGAATTCGTCGGATTAAATAATTGGTTCCTATTGAAAAGACTCTCGTGTTAAGGAAATTTACGTTGTTTATGGATTAGAAGAAAGAAGACAATTAACGTAAGTACTTTTCGTTTCTTCAGAAATTTCCGCGATGGTTAAATTCGTGTGCGTGAACTTAAATTAGAGTAGGTCGCGTAAAGTAGGTTAAGTAGCATATTGTAATAAGTTGTTGGCGGTTCTACTTTCATGGACCCCCTTATGTAGTAGATTTAGGCGAGCATGAATGTTAGTATTAAAGTAACGTATACAAAGAGGTCTAGGACCCCGGACATTCACCCGTGTATTTGTTTTTTTGTTTTATTTTAATAGAAAGAATTGTTAGTAATGATTTTTCTCTTTTATTACCGCAAGTGTTTGCTTTTCTCCCTTTTCTTTAGCGAGCATTTGTCTAAACAATTAAAAGATTAGGGTGGCGCCTGACAACACCGACTGTGACTTAATGTAAGGACCTTTAGTCTTCGAAAGGTGAGTGAGAGACAAATCCTAACTCACCCCTTGCCGTTAGCTAGCCGGCATATTCGTTTGCTACAAGTTTGATTTTGAAATTTCGTGGCGTAACACATCTTCAGTCTTTGAGAGAAGATCTTAAAAAAATAAATGCTGATATTGGTAATGCTAACAAATACTCAACTAAGTGAGAACCGGAGATTGTTCAAAATGCTTCACCTAAGTCAAAAAACTAAGACACTAAACTTTTAAATTTTATTATCAAAATATGAGTGGCATAAAAACTAAACTGAGTCATATTATGATACGTGCTAAAGCCAGTATTTATGATGTTATAATAATTGTAGAAACGTGGATGGATGATAATATACTGGAACAAGAACTTGGTTTTTCTAGTTTTAATGTTTACAGATGTGACCGTTCGAAACACTCAAGTGCCAAAAAGCGTGGGGGCGGTGTCTTAATTGCGATACGGAAATCGATTGCGTCTGAAATAGTGACAATTGATACTCAACAAAGTTGAACAAGTTTTTGATTTAGTAATGTGTAATAACAAACAAATTTTAATAGGCTTTCCTTTATCAATTACATTCTTCAACTCTTGAAAATATATACTCTTCTAGAATATAGAATATAATCTTATGTAGAGATTACAATTTACCCCAAGCGATTTGGTTTTCTGATGACTTAGGTTTTCATAACATTAACCTAGGAGATTACTCCGCCAATACTTTGTCAGACAAAATAAATTTTTTAAATTTATGCCAATTATTGAAACATCTAAATTCTATCGGTAAATTTACTGATCTCGTATTTTCTTAAGATTCCAATATTGAAGAGTATCTCTTTTTAAATGTCTTAGATAAACCTTCCCAAAATCACATCCTTTATAGTTTTCAATTGAATTGTGCCGATGAATATGAGACACTTACCATTATAGAGAAAGTATTTGATTTTAAATAGAGCTAATTACGAAGGATTGAATTATTACATTTCAACTATTAACTGGGAAAATATTCTTAATACATACACTAGTATTAATGATGCAGTAGGCATGAGTAACTTTATAACTACTAAAACAATTTTTACTTCAAAATTCCCTACGTGGTACACTAAAGATCTAATCAATCTTATTCGGTTAAAGAAAAAACATCATACATCATTTAAACAAACTGGGAAAATGTATTATTACAAAAATTTCAAAAGGCTGAGAAATGAATGCAAAACATTAAGCACCGAATTGTATGAACGCTACATTCATCGGGTTGAGACCGAAATAAATGTGAATCCTAGAATTTTCTAGAAATTCGTAAATAGTAGAAAGAAAACGAATGGTCTGCCAGCATCTATGCATTACAATGATTCTGCGTGGCAAACAATGTGCGAACTTGTTCGCTAAGGTTTTTGAAACAGTTTATGTTTCACATGACGATGTAGTACCAAATTTTGATTATCATATCGAAGTAATGTATAATCCAAGATTTTCTGTTTGTTAAATGAAATTTTTGACGCAATTAGAAATCTTAGAAGTTCCAATTCATGTTCATGGACCTGATGGAGTGCCACCGAATTTACTTAAATATTGCATATTTTCAATCAGTATACCTATGTGCATCTTTTTAAGAAATCTTAAGATTTATCTGAATTTCCTAATCTTTGGAAGACAAGTTATATTACTCCAATACTTAAGTCAGGGCATCGGCAGAATATTTCAAATTACTGAGGAGTGTGCAACCAGTCTTCCATTCCAAAATTACTGGATAAAATTGTTTCGAAGCAACTACAATACAATGATCTTGTAAAGAAATAATTATTAACGAACAACATGGCTTTGTCCAAGGAAAATCAACAACGTCTAATCTCTTGCTGTTCCAAACCATGATCACAAAATCTATAAATGAAGGTGCTCAGGTCAATGCAGTGTATACTTATTTTTCAAAAGCGTTTGATCGTATCGACTAAAAAAGTGTTAATAGCAAAATTAAAAAGCTTATGGTTTTAGTAATCAGTGCGTAAAGTGGCTAAGTAGCTTTTTAAGTGGTAGGTTGCAGTGCGTTAAAATTAACAATCTTATTTCTGAAGAAATAAAAGTGCATTCAGGTATGCCACAAGGTACTCATTGCGCTCCTATTTTGTTTGTCTTGTTTATAAACGATCTTGTTGCAGATGTTAAATATTCTAATTATTAATTGTGCAGACGGTTTTAAAATTTACTATTAATAATTCCATAGACTGCAATTTGCTTCAACTTGAGCTTAATACAATTTTTAAATGGTGTGTTACAAACAAGCTTTTTTAAAGCTTCAAAAATGCTGCTCAATCACCTTCAGCAGTTTGGAATATGCATCTCCAATCTGGTGCCCATTATACAATATTTATATCGACAAAGTTGAAAATATCCAAAAGAAATTCTTAAGATATATGTGCTTTAAATTAAATTTTGTAAGATTTTAGAGTACCTACATTTAGACAGTCTGTCAACTAGAAGAATGAATGCAGATATGCTGCTACTTAGTAGATTAATTTCTGGTAATTTGTTGTGCCTATAACTTCTACAAAATATTGAGCTACATACATCGAATTATCAATTTATTACCAGAAATCGTCCAATATTTTATTTAACTAACCGCTTTCATACAAATTATGCTCGATATAGTACATTTTTTTCGTATTAAAAACTTAGCTAATATAAACACTACTTTTGATCCGTTTTGTTAATATCATTGATTCATGAGATTGTGTGTACTTGCTTATAGTAGATATTTCTGTATGCTTGATTGTAGATGTATTATATGTATATTTATATTGTTCTTTTTGTAAAAAAGGAAAATCCGTAAATACATTATATTATTATTAAATTATCAAACGGTAAAAGCTAAGAAGCAGAGCGGAACAAGCCAAAGACAATGTAGTGTTTGGGACTGTCGTTCTAAATTTAATTAAAAGAACGCAAGTGTTAAAGTAAATAGAGCAAGGGAAGCATCTAGTTAGAAAACGCTTTGGAGGTACATACCACACGAACTAGCAGAAAAAGAATATTCTGCTAAAGTTTTGAAGCTATCGTGTTTTGTTTCCGGCAGAGAAAATCACAAAACTCAGACTTATAGGAAGTTTTAAAAATGAGTGTTGAGAAACGGAGGCAGTTGTTACTTATAAAACCATTGGAGGAACAATGCATAAAGGAGAAGCAAAATGGGTGGAGATTGAAATAGTCGGAGATTTTAAAGGTGCTCAGTGGAATAAAATGAAAGATGCGGTGACAATATGTAAGTTTAGATTTAACCCGTACAGTTTAGATGTTGACAATACCAAAAGCGACTTTTCCATACTGAAAGAGAGTTAAGTTAAAAATATGAAGAATGTTGTCCGGGCGTTATCTTAGGAGAAGATAACCTTGCATTGACTGCACATCGAGAGTTGCTAGAAAGGTATGATCATTAGCCAATGGCAAAGCGTGGCTAGCAAACTGATAAACAACTTTGTCGTGAATCCTCAATGAGGTCCGCAATAAATTGTGTTACATATTGCAATCTGGATGAATTGAGTAAAATGATAAATGAATCATTTTCGTTGGATTCGTTTGGAGTTGTACCTCGCCAAAGTAGAGGGTATTTTGGGGATCAACAAACCTTAACACTGCTCCAAAGCAGTGCGAAAAAAGGTTTTATTAATGAAAAACGAATGAAAAGAGATTCGTTTTATTGCAACTTATTTTGTGAAAAAAAGAGTAACGAGTAAAAGGAATTTGCACAAAAATCTCAGCAGCAGAAACGAGTGCAAACTCTAATAAGACCTGGTACATTTCAATGTTTCAGATATTTAATTTAAATAAACCCGGTTAAATAAGACTTGTTTTAGATGCTTTACAGAAAATAGATGGATAGAGTAACGGAACAAGTTGTATGAGAGCTGACCATATGCGCTCATTTAAAACGTATTCAATCCTTAGCAAACGGATACCATATTTTATGGATTTCGTTATCCGTTTAAAAGTTATGACCAATTATAGAAAGAAACAAATCTTAGTAACAGGTAGCCCTGTTGAAACTATTTTATAAATTTTCTTAACAATAATATAGAAATTTCAAATAGTACAAATAATAGACATCAAAAAAGCTTAAAGACACGTTTGGTAGTTAAGCTTACTCATAGATAAAAATTATTCATATTCAGCAAGAATAATAAGGCTGTAATCACACTTCCGGAATATGAAGCATGTTATCGATCTTTCAAATAAGTTATTAAACTAATTAATTTAAAAATCATTCAAATTCAAAAAACCTCTTAAATTTACTTGCTCAGATCTTGAGTTATTCTAAAACCCAGTAGTGATAGATTTGCATGTTAAACGTTTCAACTCGAATGAAAGACGTTGAGTCTATTCGAAACACCCAAAGTCGTTGTCGTGCATCCATCATTAGACGACTGCAGTTTATTGCCAGTTCTCTTCTGTTAGGGCTTAAACTTGTGTGTGCTTGAGTGGATGGTATCTGTTTAGGCAAAAGTTAATGTAAGTGGGGAGAAAACAACTTGAGCTGTTAGGTAAATGTAAATTTCAAATTGTCGAGTTGTTGTTTGACCATCAAGGGTCACAGTTCTAGTTTCAAGTCAAGTACCCGTAAATCATTGTGTATAGTTAATTGTAAGAAAAAAGTGTTGAAGTTAAATAAAATATATATATACAGTCCACATTATAAAGTGTATTCAACAGTATCGTTTGTCTCTTAGTGCATTGAACGGTTGCTCTGAAGCGTTCATGATTTACGTGGTCTACCATGAATGTTTATTTCTGAAATTGTGTCTCAGAACGTAGAATTTTCATTGTCGGGCAGGTAACCTAACAAACGTGTTAATAATTGTCGCGTACAGAGTGGCCAACTAAGTAAGATAAGCGGCTGTATATCGAAAACAGCTTAACTTACGACCTTGCGCTAAAAAATATTCTCATGAAAGTGACCAAGTGAAAATGCTGGGAATTATTTTCTAGTTTCTAAAACGTTTGCTAGCGTCACTTTAAATTACAAAAAATAAGTTTTCCTAACATTTTCTTGATTAAGTTATTCTGAAAATGCATGCAAAAAATATGACGCATTTCCGATAATGCTGATTGTTTAGAAAAATTATCGCATTTTTTTGTACGTGTAGAAACTTTGAAAAAAAATCCGCATAGTAATATAATGAAAAACAATAGAAAATTTTGAATCAAAAACGTAACATAAATAGGGGTTACACAGCAGCTCAGCGGGACTGGGTGGTTTGTGAAATAAACTGCCTTCGTGAAATAAAACGTTCTAGTAAAGAGATTCAAAATTATCAGTAGAATTCGATAAAATTGTCAAACTCAAGAGAGCACCAAACGGTGAGGACGTGGTGAGGAACTTCCAGCCTCCGTTTACCAGATACCCGACCTGTAGGGTGGGTACTTTCTAGGACCTACCTTTTGAAAGCACTTTATTGAACCTGTAAAATTAACAAAACGCGCACAAACACAACCAATTACATATTAAGGCTCCTTACAACAAAAATTAACATAGTTTATTGCATTTGGAAACATTTTCATGAAGAAATTGAGTAAATGAGTAATATTACAGGTTGGCACAAGAATCTACAATTAATTCCTACAAAACTGTTGATTAACCTAAAATAAACAAGAAATATAGTTTATGTCTTTACATCCGTTACGTTAATTTTATTTGACCAATAAGCACATAAGTTAACCTCGTACCGCACAACATGAATTGCATAAAGTCAAAGCCCGAAATTGTCTTGAATTAAATATAAGTCTGTATACTATTGGGCGGAGTAATAAATCATAATTGCTTGAAATAATTCTTTATTTTCTTGTGAAAGCGGTACTTCTACGGTTAAGTAAAAACCAATAAATTCTACCCAAAATACAATCATTGTTGCCTTTTGAGCATATCGACCCATCTAGGGTTGAGAACAATGGTTTAATCTGTGAAGAAGAAGTCAAATTTGTAATGTGATCTACTATACAAATAAAATAAATAAACATATAACCACATAATAATTCATATCAAGGTAGATTTTACTATTATAATATATTACCTACTAAAAATATGATTTTCAAACGTATCAGGTACCTAGCCACTGCAATGGGAGATTCGATCATTCTGACAGGTTTATTACTCCGCGCAAATAGTATACAGACTTTTAGTTAAACGCCAAAGCACTTTTCGTTACAAAAATTTACCCATGAAATAATCACTTAAGTATGTCAACAAGTTACTTGAATGTAAAGCCTTCTTATTTAATTTTAAAAGTTCTTGAGTACTGTTAATAAATTAAATCTATAAATGCCTTGTTGGTTCAGGCGATGTTAAACGGAGCTGCAACAGGTGTTCGTGTACTGAAGGCGCCTTCGAAGGTGTAAACCGCAGGCGAAAGTGGTATTAATTCTTTTAGATATATGCCTGAGGAAACATGCGTTATAAAAATTTCATTTTATTACTAAATGCCAAATTGGCAGTCGCCTCAAAAAAGCATAAAACCAAATTTATGCCAACCAAAAGCGGACAATTCTTTAACAAAAGCACTAAATAATCTTAGCTATTACAAAAGGTACATATTCTGAATGAAAGTCGCAATAACCGCAAAAGGGTCACTGACCCACTTAAACACACTTTAATAAGAATACATTGCAAATTTTCCGACACAACAACGTGTTATATGCACATCCTCACACTTTGAGAGCTTGACGACCAATACTCCTACACGATAAGAAAATTTTCTTTTATACGGAGTGCACGTACCTACAGTCGAAGAAGTGTAATAAAAAAAAATCAGCGGAATCAATCAATAAGTATGTCTCCAAGCTATTCCCAAATTTCATAACAATCGGCATTAATAACGTAAATAAACTCGCAAAGCAAAAATTTCTTAGCAAAAGCAAGCACGTTAAATCGAAATAAAAAGTAATTTGACCGCCAAGGTCACAAATTAAGCATGCAAAAACAAAATTCTAAGCGACAGGAACATGTTTAATTTTAAGTAAATCGTAATTAACGACGAAAGTCACACAGTGTAAGAAAATTTTGTAAATATTCTTCGTGTAATAATTTCAAATTCCTGAACCAAGAATATTTTTGGTTTTACTATTTTACTTTGCGTTGAAAATAAGGTAAGGGCATTAAACGTAATTATGTTTTTATTTTGCAAATATTTTCAAAAATTTTGGCATTTTTTGGTCAAGAAGGTACAACAATTGAATCAAAAACTATTCATTAAAATTATTTTAAAACTGCCCTGAAAAACTAAAAATTTTAGATTAACCGGTTAGTGAGTAGAGTAAGACTACATGTCTTTCAATAGCATCATTCAATTTTCGATTTAAATTAGATATAATATTTTCAAAAGGAAATATTTAGGATATTTAAAATATTTAAGAAGATATTGAAAATATAATCGTGATGAAATAAATAATACACTAACCAATACAGCTACTTCAATGAAAGTGATGAAATAAAAATCAAAACCAATAAATTTAGTTGAGAAAACTCAAAAACTACATAAAACAACTTTAGTGCATAAATAAAATATATAATATATATACTATATTATCAGAAAATATATTCTTCTAGTTTTTTGGCACAATGTTGCATGTCATTAAGCGCCTTTGGGTATTTCTATATTATACTTACGTTTTTTGTATATAATTTTCAATTAAGAAAATAACTAAATAATTATTTAATACTAGGAAAATAGTACAATAAAGTGAACAAACAAATTCAAATCATTAAAATATAAATATTATGCGTTACAAAATGTCGTTGAAATGAATTTTTCACATGTTTTGGAATTGTGTTTTCTTGATTATATTTTGAAACATAAATATTGAAGGAGTTTTATATCTAACCAAAATCCCAGTTTGTTACACGATTTGTTTTGTCAGACCTTCTTTTTAACTTAAGATTAGACGGACATCTAAAGCTTTTTTTAGTGTTTGTACTACGGTCAGTTTCAACAAATGTATAAAACTGTTTTGCAATAAGCAAAGATTTTGTTAAATCGAATTGGATTTTATTGATCGCCTTTACACTATCCTTATTTTCTGCACTAAGAGAAAAAAATAATTCACGCAAAGTTGTAATGGAAATAGTTTGTCGCCAACCAATAAATAACATTCCGATATATGTAAAGGGCAAGAACGAACAAAATGTTACTTCTTTTCGATAAAAATTTGTGTAAACACTATTGATTCCGTCACGTTCTGCTGAATATACAGTAGTAACAAATATTTTTGTACAATTTCAAACGAGTGTAAATTAGCAATTGATACGTATTTTGCCCTTTGGGGTTTATTTACAGTTGAATAGTCCACCAAGGCGTTCATACTAAGTTCTGCATCACATATTAAGAAATAAAATTCAATAACATATCTCACTAATTTTTTATTAAAATGCCCTTTAAAAAGTCATCATGATCACATAAATTTGTTATATTTTATCTACCTAACAAAATATATTATACAGGGTGTTTAAAAAATACGTTCCGATATTTGGCCCACTTATAGATCTCATCAGTACAAACAAAAAAGTTAAAATAAACATCATCAGCGATACCGATACGGTATCGCTGATGATGATAGCTAAGCTATTGAAACACAGTTTTTGGTGCAGTTTTTTTAGTGTTTTTCTGTTGTTACAATTGACTAGTCAAACGGTTAGGCAGAAATTCAATTCTTTTTAAAATGTTAAGTTTTGCCTCGGGAGTAGAAACTGATCTAGGCCGACCACCATCACCGTTTCTAGGTTTGAACGATCCAACTTCGGATAAACGTTGATGTAAATTTGTAAAAAGTTTGGAACACGGAAGTACCTGGTTTGGGAATGTTGGCATAAAGGCGACGTGCCCATAAGCATTTCCATCGGCCTTGCCATACATGAAATACATGTCTGCCATTTCTGCGTTGGTATATTCCGGCGTATTTCAAAATTTCAACAATGAGCAACAGCAACAACAACTTCAATAGCAACAATATCACTAACAATGACAGCCACACAATGATTATAACAAATGCGGCAACTAGACTGACAGAAACGAACAAATTTTGTTTTGTTATTTCCATAGCTGACGTGATAAATACGACGAATTACTCCAACTGCTTAGTAATTTTAATTTCAAAAACTGCCTGTATCTCGGAAACGGTTGACTTTTTTGGACATTAGCGCTAGAAGCTGTCGCTGATATTTTTTGCTGGATTAAAATGGCGTTAAATTTTCGGTCTATGCGTGGTGCATGTCGCAGTGAGGAGCTAAGAAAGTTAAATGTGGAGGATATCGAAGATAGGCCGGCTCTATTTTAGTTGTTACTCTGCATGAAATCAACACAAGGGAAAAGCGTGTATTCACCGTCATGACGGCAGGAGTTAATAAGAGCGACTGTGCAGTGAGATATGTAAGCTTGCGGGCCAAAGTATATAGTAGTAATCACGAGAGCTCGAGTATGATTCATCTAAGGAAGCAACAATAATAAACTTATATAGATTTAGTTATCTCTATCACACTTTTGAGAATTATGTAGTAGAAAGGAGACAGAAAATAATAATAATGTCTGCCCATACTTTCAATAGAACGTATGTCGGTTTTAATACGATTCATTATTTATCAGCTGTTCATTGTAACCTAAAATTCGTGCGTTGTTTTAAATTGCCTTAGTATTTTTATCTGCGTTATTAAGTAAAAACAGTTCTTATTAGAACTCCGTAAGTGCTTTAAGATGTCTCTACGAATAAATTTTTAAAAAGTCAAACGCAAATAATGCTAATGAATGTGCTTAAGTATTTCGAGAAAGAAAGTGAACGAGGTGGATGTAATGTGCCATTAACATCGATAGTGCAAGTACAGTATATTTGTAATTTGAGTTATGCGAATTTTCAAATGTTTATGTTATCATTAGCGAACTGCCGATGCCTGTGGTGTTTCTACCTATGCTGTGACTTCTACGAAGAAACGGATGGCAGAAGCATTAAAACAAGGTAAATCAACCCCTACGAGTCCACAGAGAAAACGCATACGTCTTTGCAAAAGTCTACTGATGTAGATGAATATGTGAAAGACATTGTTAAGAGAACAATTTATAAAATGCATTCTAACCGTAAGTACTTAGTAACTTTGTGCACCGAATGTTTATGCATTTATTTTTATAGTAACACCAGTTACGGTCGCAACGTTACAAAAACAATTAAAAGACGATGATGTCTTTAATTTTAGTGTAAGCAGTTTAACAAGGCTGTTAAGGTCCCTTTGGTTTCTCTTATAAAACAGAAGATGGTCGTAGAGCTTTATTTGAACAAGACCACATTGCTGCAAGTCGAACAAAGTTTTTAAGAGAATATTTTAAAACAAGGATGAAGCAGTATATAATCCAGTATTTCTTGACGAAACTTGGATTTTTGGTAGAGGCTCAGCAAAGAAAAGTTGGCACGATTCTGATAAACAAAGCATTAGAAAAGCAATTAGGTGAAGGAAAACGGTAAATATGTGCTAAATTAGTTCAACAATTAAGTATAAAATATGTTTCAGGTTTATTGTTCTTAGTGCTGGTAACAAAGATGGTTTTATTGAAAATACTTTTAATATTTTCTTCAAAAGCCAAGACCGATGATTACCATGACAATATGAATTCCGATTTATTTAAAAAATGGTTTACCGAACAACTTTACCAAATTTACACGAGCCAAGTATGATTATACTAGATAACGCTTCATACCATTCAAAATTAATTGAGAAATTACCCACTGCTTCGTGGAAGAAAGAAGAAATTAAGGCATTTTTAATGAAACACAATTTACAATTTACTGATGATATGTTAAAGAACGAATTACTTTTATTGCGTCAGAAGCAAATATCCCCAAAACGTTTGAAATTGACATGATAGCTTATCACAATGGACATAAAGTTCATCGATTGCCCCCATATCATTGTCAATTTAATCCGATAGAATTAGTATGGGCAAAATGCAAGGGTTATTATGATAAAATATAGGTAGTGAAGGGTACGGGAGATGAAAAGGTTTTAAGTATGTGGAAGAAATCTTTAGACTTAGTAGACAAAGAATATTGGATGAAGTGTATTACACACGCTGAGAAACTTATGGGTGAATGGTGGGATCTGCAGAAACAATGGGATGTAATTCAACCACCAATTATTATTAATGTAGGTTCTGATAGTACCACCAGTGAAGCTGAAAGTGAATAATGAGGTGGAAAAACTGATTATTGATCTGTACGGTATATATTTTATGAAGTAATTTCTACGTTATACACTTAACTCATATTTTAAAACTGTATCACAACAATAAAAATTGTGAAGTTTCTTTCAATTAAGTCATCTTACAAATAAATATTTAAAAAATGTAATACCACCAACGTTTTTTAAATCACATGTACTTTACAAAATTAAAGATACAAAAATAAAATACATCTTATAAATATAATCTTGGTCATTATGAGTCGATTATGAATTAAACGAAAAAGGACAAAGTTTGATAGCAAAGTATTTCCGCCTGTTACTGAACAGGACGTTATAACTTATTTAGTATTAACGAATAGTTTTTACACCCAACAAGTGAAATCATATAAAAGTTTATTCGGATATAAATACTCTGATGCCGGGCTTGTCCAAAAAGTTGGTGCTGTAGAAGTAAACGAACACATTAATGTAATCGGAACAGTAAGTTTATTATGTTTGATGTTACTTTTAGATGTTAATAGAAAACAACTTATATTTATAAGTCGAGCATTAATCCACTTTTGCAGTCGCACCTTCGATAATTCATTCAACTGTTAAGCACTTCGAAATGGGTAAAATTTTACATTATCCCATACACGGCGACTTCTACAACGCAACTAAATGCTGGCATTTTACTCACTTTCCATTTACAACCTATATTTTCTTTATGAAACGTTAGTAAAGATGAAAATTCCTAAGTTACAAAATGTAAAACAAACTATTTGTCATCTTTAACAGAGATAAGTAAGGTTAGGTTAGGAACTTTAAATTTATTTGACAGCATGCTGGATTGGTCTATTAAATCCACGACATACGTTACCTTTTTAATTCATACGCTTTTGAGAATGAGTCATACTCGAGCTCTCCTGATTACTACTATATCAACCACTCAAAATTCTTCATATAATATATGAACAATAAATGTACAGTATATAACCTGTAGAAATCTACAGTTTCTACAAGATGCCGATGAAAATTGCTCAATATTTGAAACTAGCCAACCCAGTGAGTTACACTGGACACTGCCTGCGTCAAACCTTTCTTGCTGAGGGCGGCGCGGACATCAGAAGCCTCATGGTAGATGGCGATCAAACACGACCACAAAATTTTGCTATAAAGTATGGTTGCTATTAAGAAATGTGTTACTTTTCTTTATGATTCGCAATAAAGTAATATATACCATTTCTAATGAGTGTCTGAAAAAAAAAGTTATTTTCTAATTAATTAATTAACTAATTTGACAATTCAAAAAGTTTTACCTTTTTTTTAAACCGAGAGCCATTTAAATTCTAAAATAAAATTAGATTCTAGAGTATGTCCTCGGATCAACATTAAAAAAAAAAAAAATTTTATTTTGTGTTTTTTAGAAATTTCCAATTTTGATGATTTGTCCTGCTTGTTTTCAAACAAAACACTTTTTATTTAAAATAAACAAAACAGTAGGGTACTCTTAATACCTATGTTAATCAAAAATTGATTGTCAAACACCTTCTAGTACTTAATCGAATCATTTCTTATTTAGAAGTAACTCTAGTAGGCGGATTTCATTGAAAAATAAAACTGACAGTAGACAGTCACATTTTATGACCACCGAGAAGTTCTGATCTTATAATAACGGACTTTAATCTGTGGGGTTGTTTAAAACAAATTGTGTACAGTAAGCTACTAGACAATGATGAATAGCAATTAAAAATAGGTAGAAAATGCAATCAAGTCCTTATCAGTGTTAGAAATAAAACGCAATTTCAATAAATTTAGAGCTCGTATTGAAAGCCGCACAAAAAAAATTTTATTACAGTATGACGCTGCATCAATTCAAGTTGTCGAAGTTTCCAGAAGTAGAGATCTCAGTACTAGAAAATTTTTCCAACGTTTCCAAACAAAATGAATACTACTGAAAACCTTTCTTTCTAAATTTAAACATATCTCGACAACATTATTTTAGCCACCCATTCAACAATGTGTCACAATACTAACAGAAATAATTTTTTGCTACTCCTATTCTAGAATACTATTATGGATTAGTTTTCAATTATATAATAGTTGGATTCTAAAACATAGTGCGAGAAAATTCTTGCACTTGTTACGGAATGAGCACATGTATGGCAATCTCGTGCTGTTAACATAACTTTGCGTATGTGGACATTTATTAAGGCAAAAATTTCATTAACGATGCTTAATTGTAGTATGAATGATATAACGTGTAATTTTTAAGCTCCATAACTCATTTTTAAAGCCATATAAACGAAAAATTTACTTTAAAAAAAATTTAACCTCCAAATATTGAATGTTATTTGAAAGTGTAATTTGTCAGTAGGTATCTTATAGTATACCAGAGCGATTCTAATCAATTAAAAATAATACATTCATAGTTTATTGCAACTATACAAATACAAAAATTTGTTTTACATATTGTCACATTTTCATTCGCTGATGGAAGTTTCGCAATCTAAATATCTACGCACTTATGATTTTCCCATAATGGCGAAGGGAAACAAACATCTTTGTTAATACCAAGATTATGATCAATAAAACTATAATATTTAATAAGAAAATGCCAACAATTTTTCTTAGTTTACACTCTATTCATACGTGTGCTGGCTACGTTTTACACGATATGTCTTAAGACACACATTTTACTTATATTATTTAATTTATGAACGTGTTCAACTTAATAAGTTAGTGTGTTGTCTCGAACCATTCGTTCAAGTCGAAGTTCATCTTTATTACTGTAGTGGTTAAAAATCAGAAAGTCTTCGCAAACCTAAAATAGCCTTGTTTTTATTATTTATTTATTTATATATTTGCCAGTACACACCTTTTCCAAATACAAAATAAAAGATAATATAACAACACAATAAATTAAACTAGGTAATTAAGTAATTAATTAAATGAGTAATACCTAAACTAAAATTAATTTCTTCAACGAATTGGATAAAGAACATTATTGTTAAAATAAGTAGCTTTTCAAATAATACCTAGAACAAATAGATAAATTCAATACGTAATAAATTATTTTAAAACTAAATAAACAATTGCAAAAAGATCAAAATTAGGGTCGAACGCCAATATGTTAGAATATTTCATGAATCATGTGTAATATGCAATTATGAGCACCATAGTTTGTTGAATAAAAGACAGATCTAAATAGCAGTCTAGAAGTAACACGACTAGGCTCAAAGAAGCAGAAATTAAAAATTTATTTTTGGACAGTAAGAATCTGCTATCAGTTAGTCCATATATCATTTATCAATTTGTATCCAAAGCAATCAAATGTAAAAAATATTCTCGATTATGAAGTCAGTACAATTTGACTAATGATAACATTTGAGAATGACTATACTTATACGAGGAATACTGAATTTAAAACGAAATCATTAATAAAAATTTATATTTTTGGACCTTCTCGAGCAAGCAACTATTACTGTTGTATTTAGGACACCATATCTGAGAAGCATATTTCAAGCTGACTTCTAACCAAACGTGGATATATACAGTGCAAAGTTTTAAAATTAACAAAAATACTAAAAGGTTTACGAAAATCGGATAAATAAAACTCTAGTGTCCTAAATGTTTAGCTTGTGATATCATTAATATGAGGAAAAACGTTAATCGATTATCAAATATAACCTCTAGATCATTTATTTCACATACTGAATTGAAGCTCATAACCATGAAGGTACTATTTAGGTTCAATTATTTTTTTTTCTCCTAAACGAAACAATACAACACTTTCTTTTAATATTGAGTTCAAGATAATTTGAACAAGATTATTATCTTCCGGGTTGAGCCGTGTTTCGTCCTTCCTTCCTACGTTTTCTGCTTGACGTTTCGCTAACCATGCTGTTAGCTTTCAGAAGTTACTCTAAAGACTGATGTTGTTGTCTTCGCTCCTCGTTATATACCTATGTTCCGTTACGGTTGGTTGATGTCGATCAGTGACGGGTGGTTGGTTTTCGATGGTTGGTTGATCTTCTGTTTTGTATCGACTAATTTTGTGGCGACATTTGTTTTCTTTTGTTTTTGTATGAAGAGTTCGTTTCCACGTGTTGCTTAATCGGTAACCATCTTCTCGATTGAAGTTGTTTTATTTTTTTCATAATTTCTAAGGATTCTCTGATTATCCTTGATAGTAGTTGTTAGTCCTAGATAGAACTTTAGCTCCTCGAAGTTGATGATGTGTTTTCCTTTTCGTGTAGATGTTCTGCGATTGCTGATTTATCTACTGCTCTGACCTGGCGTCTCGGTGATGTTCTTTTAATCTACATTTTATGTTGCGTCCGGTTTGACCAATGTAGACCTTTCCACATGAACAATCAATTTGTAGACCCCTTTTGTTGAGAAAGTTTCGGCAGGTTATCTTTATTAGAAGGTAGTAGTTGCTGAATTTTCTAACCGTTCCAAACCTGACACCGATATTCTTCTTCTCCAATGATTTTCTTAATTTGTCAGTTACTCCAGCAATGAATGGCAAAACGAGCGTAGGTGGTGACTGTTCCTTCTCTCTTTTCGGACAGGCGGCTCTTATTTCTTTTCTGGTATAGCCGTTCTTCATTAGGGCTTGTTGGACGTGTCGAAGTTTTTCTGCCTTGTGAACCTCGTCAGGAATCTTGTTAGCTCTATGCAATAAAGTTTTGATTAGAGACCGCTTGCTGTGGATGATGGTGTGATGTGGCAGGTGGTATCGGTCGGGTGTGTCTTTTACAATATACACTATGAGCCAACTTGTTGTTATCCCCTCGTTTCACTAGAACATCCAGGAAGGGAAGCTCCTTATCTCTCTTCTGTCTCCATGGTAAACTTGATCTTTCGTGTTGAGTGTTGAGGTGGTTAAGAAATACAGTAAGTGCTTTCTTTCCCATGAGGCCATATGACAAAGGTATTGTCCACTGTATCGAACCAGCATTTCGGTTTCTGTTTGCTGGATTGAATGGCTTCTTGCTCGAATGCTTCTATAAAAAATATTCGTAATAACCGGTGATAATGGTGATCCCATGGCTGCACCTGATTTTTGTTCGTAGAAATCTCCGTTCCATAGAAAGTATGTTGTATTCAGACATATTCTTGCTAGCTCTGGTTTGTCTCCTAACCCATTGGTTACAGTGAACAGTTGTTTTATGATGTTATGTGTATCGTCGACTGGTACGTTAGTGAATAGCGATTCTACATCAAACTAACTAGTATATCGTCATTGGTTACTTTCAGAGTCATCAGTAATTGGACGAAGTGTTCGGAGTTCTTCACAAAAGATTCAGTTCTTCCCACGTACGGTTGTAGAAACTTAGCCACGTAACGGGCCAGTTCATAAGTTGGAGATCCACATGATGCTGACAATTGGCCTTAAGGGGTTACCAAACTGTCAATTTTGTAATCCGTATAGTCTAGGTGGTCTGGTCCCGAAGGTAGCAGTTGACGATGTTGATCGACTGGTATAGCTGAATGTTTGATTGCGGATCTCGTTTGTTTTTCAATTTTCTTGGTTGGATCTCATTTTAACTTGGTGTAAAATTGTGGATCCAGTAGCAATTTGATTTTCATTTTGTAGTCTTCGGTGTTCATGACTACTGTAGCGTTACCTTTATCTGCGCGTGTCACCATGATTTCTTTGATTGCTTCTGAGTTCTTTAATGCAATTTCTTCTGCGCGTGTGATGTTTCTACGTGGAGCTTTGGAACGTTGTAAAATCCGGCAAGTCTCGTGGCGTATTTCCTCTGCTTCTTCAACTGGAAGCTTTCTGATGACACTTTCCACTTCTGCTATTATCTCTGTGTGGGTATTTGCTTTGAGCAAAATAAAATTTGACCACAATGGGACCTCTTTGGGAAACACCAGACGTCACATGTATAACTTTGATAAATAATTAGCAATTTTTACATGTTGTATACGTTCACAAAAAAACTACTTAACCATTTATTAACAAGGTCACTAAATCCTAGACTTTCTAGTTTCTTTAATAGAACATAATGATTAACCCGATCAAAGGCTTTTTGTGAAATCGGTATAAACAGCATCAACTTGATAACCCTTTTCCATAGCTTCCAGCAAGTATATTTGAAATGTCATCAAATTTGTGATAGTAGATCTACCTTAAAGAAAACCATGCTGTTCCTCACATATCACTCGTTTGCATTTCCACATTAAAACTTTTGAAACTAACTGGTCTAGAATCTTAGGTATAGTTGACTGAAGCGTAATTCCTCTATAATTAGATATGTCTTCTCTTGTACCACTCTTATGTAACGGGTTTATATAAGAGTATTTCCAGCAAGTAGAAAAAACTCCAGTGCTTAAGGATTTACTAAATAAAATTGATAAAGGAACAGTGAGTGAATATACGCATCTTTTCAAAAATAGGGGGCAGCTCGTCCGGCCCAGACCGAATTGAGTCAGATAAACAATTCAAGCTATTAAAAGTATCAGACATAGAAATACTAATTGAGTTTACACAGATGGCCATCATAAGGAAAGGTTGCATCCGATTTATTACAATTACCATAAACACTACTAAAATGATCAGCGAATAAATCAACACTCGTTTTGCCAGAATTACTATACTTATTATTGTAAAACATGCGTTTAGGAAAGCCATAAATGTTTTTACTCTCATTTACAAATGACCAAAACTTTTAGAGTTAACTTTGATATTATTTTCACATTTTCTAATATATTCACTATAAAGGAAGCGCTTAATTTTTTCCATTCAAATCTTAATGATTGAAATTTATTGTAATCCTCAAGCAAACCACTAATTTTAAATGCGCAATGTGCTTGCTTTTTGCTTTAACAAGATAAATAAGTGTTCTATTAAACCATTTGGGATAAGTTGACAGTGTTTTATTCGTTTAGGAATAAATTCATGTAAAACAACATTTAATATATTGTAAAATTCTTCCACCATGATATTAACGTCAAGTTTTGACAAAACATCAAACCAATTTACTGCTGATAAATAGTAGTTAATAGTGGAGTAGTTTGCAGACTTGAAATCATAGAAAACATATTCTGTATAAAGTGTATCAAGTAAGTGGAGAAACGGAAGCGGAAAAAGTATAGGCTATATGATGAAAACTATTTTCAAACAATAAATCATCAGCAGATTCTATATTTAGCAATTCCAAATTTGAGAATACTAAGTCAAGCAGGACACCCCGTTTATTGGGTATGCTATTTCTTTGTTTTAATAAGTTAAAACTAAAGCAGTCAGCTAAGGACTGAGCACGTTGACAGTTATTATTTAATAACAAATTACTATTTTTGTTACAAGGTTCCCATTTTGCACTAGGCAGATTATAATCACCACAAAATATAAAATCAAGATTAGGATTGAGTAAACATATTTCATCAATAGCTAATGAGTGATCACTGTAACAAGAGAATTGTGAATGAGGTGGAATATAAGCTGCTCCAATAACTAATTCATTTTCAATTTTACAAAAATATGTTCAATATTTAAATAAGATGATTCTAACAAGGTACAACTTAAGAATTTATTTGTAGCAATTAAGACACACCACCTTTAAGTTTAGAGCTTGATTGAGCAGATCTATCAAGTCTAAAATATTAAAATTTGGTATTTTCAGTTCAGCATCACTAATATAACTATCGAGCCACGTTTCAACTAGAATCAAAACATGATAATCACAACAATTAACAGATTTATGTAATTCTTTAAGCTTGCTTCTCATACCGCCTACATTTTGAAAATAAATTTTTAAGTTATTAGTTTTAGTTTTTGAATTCCGAGAAGTATCAGACTTCGTAATCACTGGGTTGCCATTGACGTACTTTATTAATAAGTTAGTCTCACCCTTCAGATTTGGAGTTCATCATTGAGAGATTTTAAATTATTACGTTGACTTTGCGTACGATCCGAACTAAATTTAATATTACCAGTGTCTATGGCACGTACAGCTTTAAAAACATTGATAACCGAATCTTTGTCGGCAAAGCAAACTTTTATAGGTCTAGGTTTGCTAGATACCTTTCCAAGTCTAATAAGTTTAACAGGTTCAAACTTGATCGAGTGATGTATTATATTTTCAATAGCCAATGTATCACTTATTTTATTTTCTAATGTACCCTCAGGTTCAGGCACATTGAAAACCAGTAAATTTTTTGATCTCCGCATCCTATCTTGGAATTCATCCAAGATTTCATTAGTGGATGGTTAATACAATAAAAGTCAAAATTTTGTTCTTTGCGGGGTATTCTCATAATTTCATTCAACATGGTAACAACAGATGAAAATATTGGTATTGTGAAGAAGCATCTATGAAATATAATCGACCCACAATTAGAGACAACGATGATAATAGTAACACATTTACAGTCATGTCCATCAATACAAAGTGTTTGAAGCTAGATATGTTATGCCCCCTTACACCAGGTTGAACATAAGCATCCAAATAAAAAGTTAGTTGCAGACTTTCAAAAGTAAGGGGTATTTGCCTCGAGCATGTAGCCATTATCTTCACTTTACGGAATAAAGAAGGTTTCGTACTTATTTCTTCTTTCAATGTATTAAAATGTCAATGCATAACTTAGATATGTATTATGGTGAATTATTTTTTAGAAGAATTCCAGTTTTTGTTAAATATATGTTTATTTTAGTTATTTTATAAAGAAATACGCTGACATGCAAGTCTTCTATAGATTTTAAATAAATGTTATTTTTTTCTAATGGTCTAATGTGGTTTACAATTTGTTAATGGTAATTTCTGTCAATGATTTGTTTTTTTTTATTATTTTCGAGGTGTTAATGAAATTGTGAAGGGACGTATTTACCATTAATCCTTTTTGTATGTATATTTTTGATCTATTTAAAGAAATACTCTTGTAATTTTCATTCAAATAAAAAATTTTCGCCTTGAAAAAGCTCCCGCTTGAGGAGCACAACGTCGACCAGCTTAACGTAAAAGTTTTGTATTTTAAACCACACCCTCCAACCCCGAAGGGTCCCTAAAAGGACAAGTTTTTAAGTTAAATCAAAAAATTGGAGGAAATAACTCAAGTTATTATTATTATTTTATCAATATAAGTTTATTTCATAAAAAAGATGTTTAGGTCTTATTGTCATTTGATAATATTTTGTGTTTCAATTCAGGCAATTAATATTAATTTATATACAACTTTACCATCTTTTCTACAACTTTTGTAGAAAACATCTCGTAAACATTTTAAATTGCATCATGTTTTGTGTGTGAAAATGCTTTAGAACGTTTTTTATTACTGTAGGATATCGTTAAATCGATAGGTTTATCCGTTGTTAAGCACGCAAATAAAAAGTTCCTTTATAAACAAGGTTTGTATTTATTAGAACAAAATTTGCATTCTTCTAGCTAGAGGTTATCTGAAGAAGTCTTGTACCCAACAAAAATTGTTCAGTAGGTGGACAGTTAAGCGCAAGTGTGTTTTCAGTTTCGTGTCCAATTATCTATGCGGTAAATTTGTGTGTTTTTTTTTAGTAAAATAGAATTCTTTTTTATAAAGTGAAACTAACGAGGTTAATGCAAAGTTTAAGCGTAATTGAAAAAAAAGATGTTAAATATTTCAATAAAAATTAAATAAAGCCATTGTTAAAACTCTTTCAAAAAATTTTTTACTTGCAACAATAAGTGGATTCATTAAAATAATATGATACTTAATCACAAATTTAATTATACATAAAGTATGAAAAAGGTCGAATTAGGACACCAGAACAAAATAAACTTTACACTTTACTGTACAATTTTAAATACACATTTAAAATGTGAAAAATGGGATAAACGATACACAACTTTATTTATTTTCCGAGACCCTATTCGAAAATAGGCCTAACGCACAAACATGTATTCGCGAAAATTGCTAATATTATTCAATGTCAAAAATATGTAAGATTTGTTTTCGTGCTGAATTATATAACGCCCAGTTCGCACTAAACTAGAAAACTGGTTCAAGAATTACATGTTTTGCATTATTTTATTTAATTTTAGAGTAGGAAAGGGTAAAGAAATTCGTTAATATTTTTTGAAGAACTACATATTTTAAAATTTAAGTTTAATTTGGATCATTTTTATAGTCAGTGATTCTTGATAGATATCTTAGAGTTTATCTTTTGAATTTATTTTTATATTGAAATATTTAGACTTGGCATAACAATAATTTATATACTGTTTACATACTACAGTAGAAATATTAAAAGAGTACAACTTCAAAATACTAATTTTTCTAATGAGTTTTCGAAAGACTTACGAACAATATTATGCGACCTCAAAATAATATTATTTAATATTCAACTTTAACTGAATACAATATAAAAACAAAGTGAGATTAAGCTGTAGGTGCTAAGTCAGTAAAATAGAAAAATATTTTGCTTATTTCAAACATTATCTACTCACCGCATCTTATACAATTGTGATCTTGCACTCGAGTTCTGTCACTCCTGAAGAATCTCAAAAGAGCGAAACAGGTGTCGAGTGATTTTCGGTGTTTGTTTGAAATTCTACAAACTCTTGTGAATTCCAGCAGAAGATTTGAGATCGTTACCAACTTGATTGACGTTTAGTATTCGGACGTGCTACGATAACACGAGGCGACAACAGAAAGACCACCCAACTGTTTAGTCTATAAAAATAATAAGTTATATTTGCCAGACAGTTAACAACTATTGGACTCTTTTTTAAAGTGGAATGTTTTTCGTAAACGAAAAAATGACAACCGGTTCTGGAGTTATGGCGACGTTTTGACGTTTCTCTGTTCTTGACTTATTCTATTGTATTATATTGTCTATCTTGCTTTTTCCGTTATCTTCCTCCACTATCACGATTCTGTATCTTTATCTGCCATGTTTTTATTTGTAATTTTATCATACCTTCCATCACCTGATCTTCCCACCTGCTTTTCGGCCTCCTTCTTTTTCTAATGGTATCTGATCTCTACAATCTAATTTTCTTTACTTCATTATTATTTCCAATTCTATATGGCCAAACCATCGAAGTCTTCGTACTTTTATGATCTTCACTATATCTTCTCCTTTCAGTATGTTTTGTATTTCAAAGTAGTCTTCTGTATTTCTGTAACTTTCATTAATCCATATATTCTTCTTATTATCTGTCCTTCAAATATAAGTAACTTTCTTGTTCCACTCTTGTAAAATTCATTATCTCGGCACCTTAAGTTACTACTGGCCTTATAGCTGCTTTGTACACTTTCATCTTTGTACTTATGCTGATGTTTTTGCTTTTCATGATACTTTTGTATTTATAATAAGCACGTTGCCCCGACAGTACTCATTAATCTCAATGCTTCTATCGTTGTTGATATTTATTAGTATTCCTAAATATCTAAAGTTTCCCACTACTTTAAAATTATAATTCCCTATTGTTAAATTTTCTGTATCGTTTCTTCCGGGTTTTTTCTGTCTGTAGCTATTACGGTGAGATCGTCTGGATATGCAATTGTTTGTATAGTTTTATTGATGATTGTTCTCTTGAAATTACAGTCTTTAATTATTACGTCTAATGTTGAAATAAACAATGTTGTTGAAATACATCTCCCTGTCTCAGTCCTGAATTAATTTCGAAATCATCCGTCTCTCCTTCAGCTGTTCTCACCACCGTGAATTTTCCATTGTCATTTCTATTAGTCTTATTAACTTTCCTGGTATTTTCATGTCCATCATGGCTGTTATTACTTGTTTCCGCTTCATACTGTCGAAAGCTTGCTTAAAATCAATAAACACAATTTGCAGATCGATTCTATATTCGTGTGCCTTCTCGGTTATTTGCTTTATTATATGTATTGCGCCTATGATGGAGCTGCATTTCCTAAAGTCATATAGGTAATCTCCCATTATTAGTTCTGTGTGCCTCATTAATCTGTTATTTAATATAATGGTCAGTATTTTGTATACCACTCTGAGTAAAGTGATTCCCTTATTATTTCTGCAGTCTATTGGGTCTCCCTTTTTGTAAATTGGCATTATCCCTTTGTCCAGTCTTTAGGGATTTTTTTCTCCACTCAATGCTACTTATGTTTGTTGTATTTCTTTTCGTATTTTGTCTATTAATATATCTATATAATTTTGCGTTATTCTTATTATCTCTTTCTATCACATCCATTATTAATTCAATACATCTCGTTTTCTTCGTTTTTATTAGTGTTATGCTATATTTTCTAATTTCTTTATATACCCTATGGTCTGCTTCGTTCGCTGTTCTAAACCACTTTAATCTTACTTCCCTTTTCTTTTGTATTATTTCTGTGCATTCGTCGCCGAACTATTCCTTTCGTTTTTCTAAACATTTTTCACTATTACCTTATCTGCGGCGTATAGAATACATCTTTTTATGTTACTCCATTCTTCTTCTATACTTTCCTCCTCTAGATTGTCTACTTATTGTCTTGTGACTTCTTCTTCGTATAATTTCTGCTTTCCTGTTATCATCTCAGTTTTCCATTTTTTCCTGATTGTAATCTTGTTCCACTTACCCTTCTTAGCTTAAATTACGCTACCACTAGGACGTGATCAGTCTCTACGTCTGCTCCTTGAAACGATATTACATCTTGTATCATTTTATGTCTTTTTTTATTTATGTGAATGTGTTTTATCTGGTTGCATGTCGTTCTACCTGGGATTAGGCATGTCACTTTATGCTGTGGCTTGTGCTGGTATTTTGTGCTACCTATGGCTTGTTCCATTGTTATTTGTTTTAGTATGTAAAGTTTCTTTCCCAGCTACTCCTTTTCAGTATTCTTCCTTCCCTATCTTTGCATTGAAATCTCCCATAATGATAAGTGTGTTGTATTTTGGTATTTTTCCACAAATCTTACTTGTGCTATCATAGAACTCATTCTTATCTTCTCCATTTCTTATATCCTTTAGTGCGCAGGCATTTATGATTGTAATGTTGGCTATATTATTTTTAATCTAATGTATGAAATTCTCTATTAATTCTCTTGAATTCTATTAAACTCTTCCTCAAGTTTTGCTTATCGTAAAACCTGTTCCAATCTGCCCTTGTTTGTTTCCCCATTTAGCATTGTATATTTTTCCTTATCAATTCTTCATTCTCCTTTCCATCTTACTTCTTGTAAAACCAATACTTCTATTTTATATTCAAACATTTCTCTGGCTACTTCCTCCATTTTTCATACGGCTAACATTGTTTTTATATTCCAAACCCCCTATTCTCTTTACTGTCCTTCCCTTCTTCTTTGCCATATTTGCCATCTGATTTGTTTTCCTTTCCTTTGCCCTGTAGTCATAATTTTTGTTTGCCCCTCCGCATACCCTTATTAGTTGTTTCGCCCCGTTCTCGTGATCCTTCTCTAATTGCTTCAGTGTGTAGATTTCGTTGTCGACTTGTAATTTGTTATATCGTATTCTTGTGTAGCACCCCTTGCTTCTTGCTTCTTTCATAAATTTAATTTTTTTTTCTTTCATCAAGTGTTTGCTTTGGGTAGTCTTCGTTCTTCCCTTTTAGGGTTTTACGGCTTTCATTATATCCTGCTTTTTGTTCTATGTTGTTAATTCTGTCAGTATTGGTCTGCGTCTCATATTATCCTCTTCCTTCCTTCCTAATCTTACAATTTCTTGTATTTCTTTTTCCATTTCTATTTTAACTTCCGTATCTCTGAAGATTACTCTTACTTTTCTTTTAATTCTAAATCTGATTAGTTGGAATTATATTCCACTCCTTGAATTATAATCTTTCCTTTCTTATCTCCTTCTCCATTATTTCCATTAGTTTGTTTTATGTATTTATTGCTACCTTGAGTTTCTCATTTTCCATCTTTAATTCCCCTTTTTGTGTCTGTAATTGTTCTATTTCCTTATTTATTTTATCTAGTTATATCTTCTCCATATTCACTTCTATAATCTCTAAACCACCACGTTCTTTATACTGCGCTTCATCACGTCGGCTTTACTTATGGATTATATATTGTGTTTACGCCTACTCCAGTCTACCACTAAGAACTCCTTCTCTACATTAATTATACAGGGTGATTCATAACTATTAGGACATAGGCTAAGGGTGGGTTATTTAAGCTAAAAGATGACCATAGGACCCAATATTTCTTAATAAAATATTACTGTGGAAAAGCTACAGAGCGTTAAATTACATTTTTTTTGACATTTTTTGTTAATAATTTTACTGTACATTTATCAATTCTTATCAAAAATCGGCAGAGAGGCATAACTTTAGACCAAGAACATTATTTTATGTACTATTTTACAATTTGTTGTAGGGGGCGCCTAATGAATGATTCCTGATGATGAAATCGACTGGTAACTTTTTTGAGAAAACTTTTTAGTGATTTTGATTAGAGAATATGACGTAAACATCATTTATACACAATATTGGTACTCCTGTTTAATTACGATAATTTCATCTGTTTCCGAGAAAAACACAGTTGAACAATTCGTAGTGTCAGAAGGGGATTTCAAATATTACTTCATTTATTAAGGGTACATTTTGGACTGTTAGATAATTATGCTTCTTTGTAGATTTTGATAAGAACTGATAAATTTTCAGTGAAATTATTAACAATAGCAATATTTTAATAAGGCATGTTGTGTCTTATGGTCATATTTTGGTCTAAACAACCTGCCCTTAGCCTATGTCCCAATAGTTATGAATCACTCTTTATAATCATATTTAAGGCAATATTCCTTCTTAACATCATCTCTCAAAAACCTTCTGAACCACGGCTTTCTAAATTGTATTGTTAATAATAAACTTACATCTCTGCGGTTACGTAGAAAAATTGACTAGATTCGATTTGACTACTTAATACTCTAATAAAATGCCTGTCGTACGTAACTACCAGGATTGGCTGAAGGCAAAGTTGGTTGAAGCGATTGAGTGACATATGCTGGTTCCTTTGAGGCTGCACTGTTCATTAGGAACTAAATTATAACTAATCCGTCACGTTGAAACCGCAATTCGTCGACTAATGGCAAGTGCAACAACAAAATCAAAGGTATAACAGAGATCCACCGATTATTTAAAAACCCTAATAATAAACACAATCTTGTCAGGTTGGACCGCCAATTTGAAGTGGACACAGTGGTTTGGTCAAAGGACAAAGACGTGGAGTATTTTTATACCTCGACATTTTTTTGAACATTAAGAAAATTAATTTCAAGTTCATTAATTATTTATTGAGATACTCTTATTTAATTCCTTTATTAATTGTAAGGAAGTAAATAAATTAATGTTGGACGTCGGAAGAATTTTTTTCTACCGAAGCTACTCGCTGTGCTCATATAAATTCTGTTACATCTTTGACATCATGTCGTGTTGTAATATGCACGGTCTTGTTCAAACTAATTTGTTCATCATCTTAACGTTGTTTCATATTTTTATGTTGATTCGTATAGTTTTTACACATTAATTTATGGTTTGATAATGTTACTTGATACCGAAACCGGTTACCAATTCCATAATATATTTCATACATACATTTTAAAGGATAAGGTGGAAAAGTTTTTCAATCAACAATTATCCTTTGGACTGATTTTTTAAATTCTGTTGAGCGTCTTTTAATGAGAAAAAATAACAATAGCTTCAAGGTGTAGTTTAAGTATCCCAGATTAAGTTTAAATTGAGAACAGAAGGAGCCATGAGGGAACCAGATTGGTGCCATTTTTACATACAGGGAAAGGGCAACTCAATCAAGACCAGGTGCCCAATTTGCTTCCGTCGAGTACCGCACCCGACGGCGTTAGTCGGAAAAACTTTGAAACATGCAAGTTTATTTATTCCTTTGGCTCATTATTATATTTCATTTTTGTATTGTGATGTAAGTGTAATGTATGCTGCCCCAGAAAATCAGTATAAACATGTATAGTGTGGTGACAAAACCGTGTGCAATTCTGGATTGGTTCATCTTGACAAAACATCTGCTTCAAGGTTAAGAAAACCACTAAAACCTAAACTTGAGAACGCTGACTCACCTTAGTATTCATATGTAGTAATATTGATTAAGTTGGAAATATTATAGAAGGTAAATAAGAACATATAACACCCATTGCATGATGACATATAATGGACCAATTCAAGACCAGTCACTATAATACGAAAAATAGTAGGATAAAAAAATAGCAAACAAAATAATGGAAAAACAGATAATAAGGACAGCGAATGTTCATAAAACCTCCACAATATGTACAACGGTCTGTGTTTCGTTTCCATAGTTACAATTTGGATTATAAATCCCATCCCATTTAAACAACATAAAGTTGCACTTTGAATGGCCAAATCACTGTCAGCGAAATCTCAGTTGTGTTATGGACTTCGAAAATGGAGAGTGCGATTTGACGGACATGGTTACTTGATCTAAGTTATTGAAAGAATCTAAGAGCTGCAGGAATGTTATTAGATTCCACTTAATAATTTCATCTTCGTCTACCCGAGCTCTGGAAGGATGACGCGTTGGTGTGGTACCGGAACAACAAAAACCACGGGCAAAACTGGTCAAATACGTCGTATATTTTTAACTACTACATCTGACATACAAGTACCGCCTACAAACGTCAAAGGAAAATGTTTTATAATTCGTTAGAGGAATATCTACTTTAATGCAAAAGAGGCAAGAAAACCACAACCGCTAGTCAATTCAGAAAAGGTAGTGTCAATGGCAACACTCGTATCCACCATAGATTAACAAGCGGAAGAAGGGAAACCATGCTAATGCATCAAAAACTTGATATCGACGAACAAGATCCCACTCTCCCCCTCGTTAAAATACTCACCTCAAAAAGTGTGATGGAAATGCGGACACTGAAGAGGTGAATGTAAAGGTAAGGTAAACATTTTCTGTTCTCGATGTGGACGTACTTTTTCAACATTAAAAATGCTCAAAACAGGGAAACGCACTTTTGACCAAATAGAGAAGTTGAAACCATGATCTAAACCGAACTCATAAGGAGGATTGTAAACAATGATTAGCGAGAAGACTCACCAGCGACACCGTCCTGAGAAACAACCATAACGCCATTAGTTTCTGTATAAATAAGGCAAGGAAGTTTTTGGGTTTTAATCCACACAAAACTAACGAGTTCAGTGCATTACAAAACTAATTCATGTTTTTTCTAGCCCCTCTAGAACCGTACTTATTCAAGTTTTTGTGATTTTCATAGTTTTTTCATAATTTAAGTACTTTTCCTCAAGGGTCATGTATCAGTGGATTGGGGCAAAACTTTGAAGGTTATGTATGGACATCGTAATCGCCGTTGGAAACTTTATCAAAATCTCGGTGATAACGTTTTTTAAGCAATGCTTTCGACGAAATCAAAACAAATTGTTGTTTTTCGGTCTTTTGGAGACAAAACACCCTAAGTTTGGCTAACGTTTATAAACACGTGTTTTCGTACTGAACAAGGTTGCCGGATATCCTTAATGCTTGTTCTTGTTTAATCTTTCCTCTAACGTCGTTACGTTTGTTGTAAAACCATAAAATCATATCTCCGTTTTAATAGTGTACGTGCACACACTCCAAAAACGCCTTAATAGGCATCGCTGATGTGGCACCTTTGGGCATTTAACCCTCTTCTTATTTCCTTCTTACTTAGTAGTACATTTGTCTTAGCAAGTCTCCTTGTAGGCGGAGGGATCTACACTACGAATTACTGAAGGACAATAAGATTACCAATTAATTCCGCTTAAAACTACCATTCAGTGACAATTATTTCCCTATAATAGGTCAGTCAATAGAGCTAAAAAAGTAAAAAAACTAAAAAAAAGATGTTTGTTTACACTTATTTGTTAATCACAAAATAATTAATAACAATCGCGTGTTGGCTTTATATAAAAATTAATCTACTCATTGTCCTTGATACGTTGGCACATGTCTCTTCCTATTAGTATTTTTGTCACCAAAAAAAAACCTGTATTGATTGGCCTAATAACTATAACCAATTCATTTCGCAGGAAAAAGTCCTTCTGATATACAAACATTCTAATTGCCCCAAACTTTTTACACCATTTTTACTTGAGCACCGGCCAACTCTAAGAAAAGAAACATTTTGAGGAAATATAGTAAATTGAGGCGTTTCTCTTAAAACCGCCATACAACCTTTAAATATAGTTAGAATTAAACATCACAAATGTGGATTTTCTGGCTCCGAGATACAACTCGAACTAGGAATGGAACTTCATATCATCTGGGTTCACATATTTTGATCTAGAAATAAATTATTCCCATCCCTTTCGTTGCAGTTACTTGATGATGAGAACATCGCTGAAAGTAAAAAAACAACGGTTATCAAGACCTTTGGATTTATACAACCGAGAGCTCCCTCACCCGCAACAAATGTGAAAGCATCTTGCAAAGAAATTTATGGGCCTAAAGAGCAACTGCAGAAATTAAACTCCCTCACAAGCAATCCGCTCATGGGAGCTATCACATCCTTAATTACTTAATGTCTAGGTCTTAAGAATTATGCATTATTAAAACCGTTACATAAGTATATTTTTAGACGGCTTGTCACGAAAGTAGCAACCTGAGATCGAAACTTCAAAATATCACTGACCAGTGTGGAAATAATTCATATCATTCACGGTGCATGATATGAATTCGGCCAATGGATGAAGTCCTATTCCGATCGTCAATTTTCTAGTTTTATAGTTTATACAAAATTCGGATTATTAGGATTTAAATAATTGTGCACAATTATTATTTGAATGAAATCTTTATTAATAGAAATAAAAAGTTACATTATTAAATTTGCAGTTATTGAAATGTACTACTTTTTTATTTGAATTTTCAAACATTTTTGCTAAATTTGATGATTTGACAATTGTTGAAGAAATTGTCATGATGAATGATTCTGCTTCATTGTTCAAGTTATCAGTAATTGGATTAGTTTCTGACGAGGTTTCTGACGAAGTTTCTGACGAATTTTTAACGGCCGAAGTGGTTGTTTTAGTAACTTTCATTTTGTGACCAATAGACTCTGCTATGTAACCTTCCGGCCACTGACGAAGAATCCCATCCACCGTGCCGTTTCAGATCTTCAATCGTAGCACCAGCATCTACAAAAGTGGTAGGAGATGATCGCCTCATACAGTGGCTCGTGTAAGATGCGGGTTCCTCTAAACCAAGGTAGGTAGCAATCAATTTTGGGATGCTACCTATCTTGTTAATTCCAACGGGCTGTTTAGTGCATTTGGCTTGCTGATAATTAAAAAAAAAAGCGACGTTCAGACGTATTTGGTGGTCGAAGAGCAGCATATTTGCGATAGATACCGTAAAACTCGTCAACTATCGTGAAAACACGATCCTTTTATTTTGGTGTCACCTAATTTTACAATTACGGCCGAACCGACATCAGTTAAATCGTCAATTTTTAATTGGACCAATTCGTTCCTTCGCATGGCTCCACTAATTCCGAACACTAAAATTACCTAAAATTGAAACTTCAATTGATGAAGGGTTTTGTTTATAGGATGTACTTACTTTCTGTAACAAATATTTGCCGTCTGGCGCTTCTTTTATGAATTTATTAACTTCTTCAGCAGTTAAAGTTCTCGATTTTCGGTTTGTATTCTTGCGACATTTTTTCAGAAAGGCTTTCAATTTAGGATATTGACTAATATTAGTATTCTGGTAAACAATAAGCGTGCTTCTTATCATAGAAAATTGCGTCCATAATGTGCTTGGGGCAATTTTTTCGACAGCTCT
This sequence comes from Abscondita cerata, assembly GCA_030710515.1. Classification (NCBI taxonomy): domain Eukaryota; kingdom Metazoa; phylum Arthropoda; class Insecta; order Coleoptera; family Lampyridae; genus Abscondita; species Abscondita cerata. The sequence continues at coordinate 104,419 of JALBCR010001080.1, forward strand.
CCAAAATACGCAAGCAGGATGTTTTGCGAAAACAGAAGAATTTACCCTGTTTTGCTTTCGCCACTCCATAAACTTGCTATAAGCTTCCTCATAGCGTTGCCGGGATTTAGGGGGCAACAACTTGAGGCTGGTTTCATTTGCTGCTTCCAAAATACTATCTTCATCATTATCCATATTTTAGAGTTTACAGATAACTATCAATATTTTATCGTTTACAGTTTAGAGAAGATAACACACTTTTTAGAAATTCAGAAATTCACAGCGAGAATAAGAAACAATTTAAAATAGTAAACAACATGACCATAGCAACGGTTTAAGGTATCCAGATTATAGAGGAATTTGTCTCCGATGGAATTGGAAATTAATAATTAGTTTCAGTTATGTTGTACAAACCGTCTAAGATATATTGTTCCTAACTCGTGCGAAAGTGCAAATATAGTGCTCGTGTCTAGATCTACTCGTGTCTCTATAGATACTCGCATGATATTTGCTACTTTCGACACTCGGTTGGAAAATAACTATATTGTATTGTTTTATTCTATGAAAATTTTTAAGTTGCAACTCTTAGACGTTTATTTTATATTTCGAACAAAACGTGGGATGTGGAGTTCTGGACCAAACATTGAAACATATTGAATATACAGTACGGTGGAATAATAGTCTTCCCCTCCATTAACTCTTCAATTTTTAATTCGTAAGAAAAAAGCTCAAGCAGGTTCATTTTTTTTATTAAACATAGTATACTATGACATAAAAGTTTCGAATCCTACACGATCCCACTTAATGGGCAAAATTTGTTTTTGATTTTTAGCATCCAATTTGTCACAAATGTAGCAAGATCTTGTGTAAACTGTGTGCGCATCTATATTACATTTCCATTTGCATGATTTTAATTGCTAGTGGAGTCAAGTAAGTGAAAAAAAGACGATTTGCAAAAATATCGGTTAGAGCTTAGCAACCTGGCACAAAATGTTCATTTTGGTGCCAACTTTCTCTGAAAATTTCAGCTCAATGTGTCGATATTTAAGCGAGTACACACAATTGAATTTTTCCGTGTTTTTTGTATATACATATACATAACAGAAGGAGGGATGAACAAAGAGGAGTGCACCTTAAACCAAAATGTTTCTTGAACATCGACAATAAAACGGTGCAAACCTGGTTCCTTAACTTTAAGGTAAAGTGAGTCAAAATAATTTTTAAAGCCCGAATTATTCCAAAAAAAGGGTTAAAAACTCCTTATTTGAAAAAAAAGTTTGTTGCCCCAAACGTTGGATGGGGAAAACTCAAGAATGTTGTAACTGGCACCAAAACGAACATTTTGTACCGGGTCGCTAAGCTCTAACCGATATTTTCGTTAAAAATTGTACTTGACTCCACTATACCTATTTTTAAAGTCTTGCATCTTTTCATGTGTTGCAAATACATCTAGGCCAGTTTTTATGAGTAGTGAAAAATATATATTTTTCCACTACTAGCTGTGAAGTGGACAATTATTGCGTCTCCTAGCCAACTGAGAAGTTGAATTTCTCTATTAGTGGTTAATAATTTTTCTATTGTTGACCTAGGTTAATAATGGACAAATTCAAATTTTTGAGAATCTAAGAATAGTTGTTTAACAAAAACGAGTGAAACATAATTTTGTATATCCAGGTGATTATCTTTAACTTATTTGCTGCTTAAAATTACCTAACACGATAAAATTATTTGAATAAAAAATGCCATTAGTTTAAAATTTGCGCCCCCATCCCATAACCGCAAATACATAACCTGAATTTATTTATTTATTAAATATGATGGTAGAATCAGTTTTTTCAGGTTTCCCAAAGGAGATTTAACCAGGCGAGTTAAGTTACATGAAGAATTTTAAGTAAATTACAAACATTTTGTTGTAGGTGTTTTGAATGGTTAACAGAATCTGGAAGGTCCGATCTGTTGCATAAAAATGTCGACTCTAAAAAAACGAGTATGTGGCGAACACTTGCCATTCCTAAATGAATTACAAGTGTCAATTTCTGAAACCCAATATTCAAATGATGCAAGGTATATTGGCAAAGCAATAAATGCCCGTTAACACTCTAGCTATACCAAAACTACTCAAGCTTGCAGCTCAAATACTCTTAGGTAAAGAAAATTACGGAGGAACATTCTTAAATTGCAACGTGAAAAGAAAGCACTTCAATTGAAGTTAACATCTCCCAACGATTACTTCCCGAAAGCAGAGCACAAATTGTGACAGCCCAAGTGGACTTAAAAATAAACCACTAAGAAGCAGGAGATATACAGAGGAATACAAACAATTTTCACTAAAATTATATTTTACGAGCCCCAAAATGTTAATTTTAAAGTAGGTTTTAAATTTTTGCCAGCTCAAACTGCTACGTGATCATGGTTAGAGTTATATATAAAAATTTAAACAACCCTTGTGCTACATCTTTACAAATACGATATGTAAAGGTGACAAATTGAAGTCGATAGTATTAGACTGCATAGAAAAGCTACAACTACAATGCGGTGCCAATGTTAGGGCAGTAGTAAAATTTTCAAAACCTAATTAAAAGAATAGATGTATCACCGGAAAAACCATACCTTCTCGTAAACGATAAGAAAATCTATTATTTCTTCGATGTCCCCTATTTATTGAAGTCAGTGCAAAATAACTTGATTAAATACGATATAATCTTTAATAACAAAAAAGCATCTTGGAAAGACATTAAAAATTTCTACATGTCAGACAAATCTAAACCGCTGCGATTGGCTCCTAAATCAACTAATTTACATATTACTCCGAATAATTTTCAGAAAATGAAGGTGAAATATACCACACAAGTGTTTAGTGAATCAGTTGCAGTTGGTTTATCAACGTATGTAGCTTTTAATGCTTTTTGATTTATTTGCATTCCTGTGCTACTTGATTTTTACAAGAAAAATGTTTATTTTTTATTTTTGGCTTAAATTTGGCTAGTAGAAAACCGCCCCTCGCGAAATAAACTGGTGCTAAGGCAATAATGACAGACTTCACAACCTTGGTGTATAATATACTATTATTGCGTACAAAAACCGTAGATGTAAGAAATCATTTGTTGTTCAAGATAGACTCAGAAATAAGTTCTGTAAACATTCATTCTAAAGTTAAAAGGGCACTTTGCGCTCTTCCATTTATACTTCTTTTTTTCTTTCTTTACGAATAACTAAATAAATAAAAGCATGATTTACTCTCAATAACAAGCTTATTTTTAATTAATACTGAACATTTTCAATAGATATTTTGACGATTATTATATCAATATAAAAGGTCGGAATGGATAATTGGGAATTAGTTATTTGTTTATAAATTAGAAAAGAAATATACCAGTAGTGGTTGTACGAATTAATATTAGTTCTCCCTAAGATCAATGTTACCCCATTCATGATAAGTTATGATTAATTATTTACATTCCTTATAGTACATTACATGATGATTCTCGCTACAATTTAACTTTCCTCTGTTCTACAAACAATAACAATAAATCAACACAATTTAGAACACTATCATGGTTGTTTATGGACCTAATCCTTTTGGATATTATTCAAGACATAATGGAGAATCTAATCCAGAAAGATATATTTTTAGTATCTATTTTTAAAAGTAATTTGTCGTTCCAAGCAATTTATTTACACCAAGCTAGATTCTTAGTAAAGGTGAAAACTGTTACGCTTGCGGTTAAATCTGTAATGGACCGTTGACGTTAAACTAAATTAATTTAAGTAAACCAAAACTAACTTTAGGGTCTACCTTTATAGGCACTTTAAAGACGGTTTGCTTCGTTTTCATAAGAAGATTGTAAACTTTTTAGTATTTTGCCGATTGACAATATGTAAACTAATGTTTGACAAAGTATAAGATAATAATAAAAATACATAATAAAAAACAACTTGACATAAAGGAAAAATAATATAAGACTTGAACAATCAAAATGCTTTGCAAAAATACATTGTTAAAATAAATAAAGTGAAGACATTATGTAAGGAATAATTAATAAAATTTATACATATTACAGTAGCGGTTTTCCATAAAGGAAGAAATGCTGAGTTTTACTTCCTCATCGTTCGCTGTAAAATTGAAATGTGTAAAATAAAAGCGTTTATGCTTTTTTTTTAAATAAGAAACGTATCCATAACTCTTCTTGTAAGCTATATTAGATACACCAATTAATGCACATAACTTACACATAATTTAAACTAGCAGACCCGACAAACTCCGTTTTGCCTAAACTAGATTTTTCGACTCACTCTATAAATCATTAAAAAAATATTTTTTCTTAAACCTTCGCGCAGAAGGAAGTATCTAATTCGGTCCAGTGGTTTCTAAGTTTTAAGCATCTAAACAAACCACGATCAATTTTTATATACAGTGCGTTCATGATGGAAGGAACAAATTCCATTAAAATTCAGGTGATGAATTTCTGGAGAAACCCTCGGATACGTTGATTAGTATTTCTAACACCCCTAATTTTGTATTTTAAAATAAAGGCAACCTTGTTTCGGCACTTATATCTGGACCACCCTGTATATAAAGTTTTTGGTACAAAATTTGCAAGGAAAGCAACTAGCAGAATCCATTGATAACAGTGATTTAATAGTACTTAATGACGGTAGTTCTACTCTAGTAGCCTCACCAATTCAACCAGTGTCAGTCTTTGATATATCCTTATCATCTCCTGATTTAGCCGGTAAAACCACTTGGAAGCAAATAGATGACACAATGGGATCCAACCATTATTCCATACTTATTACAATCAACACTCCTACTTAAACCTGGTTAAAGACGCCTTATGCTAAGTGAAATACAAATACAGCTAATTGAAACTAGTTTAAACAAAAAATCGGTAAAAACTTAACACAACATAATCAAGATAACATTAAAAACTTTCTTGTTTCAATTAATTACGCGGCTTCCGTTAGCATGAAGGAAAATAAACCTTTTATGGCAAAATGCAAAACACCGGTCTGGTGGAATAAGGAGTGTATGGACGCAGTCAAACAAAAAAAAAGAAGCACTAAAAAAATATATCAAACAATCTACTACAGAAAATTTTATTCTGTATAAGAAATTAGAAGCAAATACTAAGCGAATAATACTACAAAGACGAAGAATCAGCTGGACTGAACCAAACTACTACAATAAGTGACATTTGAACTACAGTTAAAAATTAGTAAAGTACTAAAGTACACGTTAATTTTTCAGAAATATTAATCGAAGATTTTATTGCCATCCTGTACAGCAGAAAAAGTGGCAATGACTAAGTGCATTCAGTTTTTGGTAACTTCAGAATATAATGAAAACGAATTAGCACAATTTCGGTTTTTTTCGAATATCTCCGGAAGTAAACCAAACTCAGCGAGTTTCTCAACAGCAAAATGTTGACCCCTCAAGTCGGCAACTTTTTTCAAATTTAATCGACTCTGCATCTCTCACGGTTTCCGAGATCCCCATGCTGTTCATCCTTATCTTGGACACACTGTATACAGCTAGTCTGCATAAATTGTGGGATGATTCGATCAACTGCAAACAGTTTGCTGGTGATATATGCATATACACTATTCAGAAATCGTACGAACAAGCTAAAGAAGTCTTATAAATATAATACCTACAATACATAGTTGGATGCTCGAACATTGTTTTACCTTTTCTCCAGATAAAACTGCGATCGTGACCTTTACTCGCCAATGATTATTGGCGACTTCAATTCTAAACTGGGAACAAAACAAGAAATTAACGAAACTAGAATCGGAGAATTCGGATATGGAAAAAGAAATGAACGAGGTAAAAACAACAGAAAATGGATATGGATAAGTCGGACGGAAGAACAAAGAACCAAACAGATTATATCATATCAACAAAGAAAATATACAAGATGTGTCAGTACTAAACAACTTCACAACGAGAAGTGACCACCGCCTGGTAAGAGCAAAAGTATGCATAAACCAACAAATAGAAAGAACAAAATGGATAGGGAAAAATAAACCAGCAATCAACCTACAAAAATTGAAAAACAGGAGAACCGAATACCAAGAAGAGGTAGCAAGTAAACTGAGACAACAAGAAAATCTAAGTGAAAAAAGCATTGACGAAATAAACACAATAATTACTAAAGCAATAAAAAACTCTGCCTAAAAAATTGCAAATAAAGAAAAAATCAAAAGAAGTGAGGAAACTAGAAGGATGATAAAGAAGAGAAGAAAAATAGTACCATCTGGAGGATGAAACACACCAGAATATAAAGAAATAAATAAATCAATACAAAAGTCAATAAGAAAAGAAAGAAAACAACTACAAGAAGAATTAATAGAAAAAATAATAGAAGAAAACAAAAACATGAAGTGTATAAGAAGAAAAACAGAAAGAAAACAGATGATTACATTAAAGAACAAAAACAATAAAGAAATAAGAAACGAAGAAAAGATCTTTAAAATAATAGAAACCTTCTACAAAAAATTATACACATCACAAATACCACCGCAACCGGAAACTGTTCGAAAATGAAACAGAAAAATAATAAATATTAACTCAGAAGAAATGCCAAAAATAGATGAAGAAGAAATAGAAAGCGCGATAAAAAAATGAAGAACAATAAAGCTCCTGGACAAGACGAAATATTATCAGAAATGTTAAAAGAAGGAGGTACAGAAATTATAAAAGTACTAAAGATATTGATGAACAAATGCCTTGAAGAAGGACAGATCCCACAAGAATGGAACGAAGCAATAACAGTATTGATATTTAAGAAAGGAGACAAGACAAAACTGGAAAATTACAGACCAATTACACTGCTCTCACAAATATATAAATTACTGACAAAAATTATAAGTAACAAGGAGAATAATCAGTTAATTAGACCAGTACCAACCCAAAGAACAAGCAGGATTTAGAACCGGATACGGCACTCTTGACCACAATTATGATGAATTACAAACAATGCTAACGGAACTAGAACAACAATCAAAGAAAATAGGAATAAAAATAAATAGAAAGAAAACAAAAGTAATGGTAAGCAGTGAAGGACAACGACAAATTACACTAGGGATAGACGTAGTAGAAGTAGATAAATACATATACTTGGGACAAGAAATAAGACTAGGTAAAGAAAATCAGACAGTGGAGGTAAATAGAAGAACAAGAATGGGATGGGCGGCATTCGGCAAGCTAAGTTTTGTACTAAAGAATAGTAAAATACCACAACACCTTAGAAGTAAAGTGTTTGACATGTGTATCCTGCCAATGCTAACATACGGCACAGAAACATGGGTTTTCACAAAGAAAAATATAGAAAAGATGGCAAAAACGAAGAGATCCATGGAAAGAGCAATGCTCGAAATTTCATTGAAATATCGTGTGACAAACGAAAATATTAGACAGCAAACAAAAATAACGGATGTAAAAGAAAGAAAGTCACGACTTAAGTGGCAATGGGCCGGACATAACAAAAGAAGACAAGATGAAAGATGGAATAACATTATACACAAATGGTGCCCACGGGAAGGGAAACAAGAAACAGATAAGGTGGAGCGATGAACTTAAGAGAACTGGCGAATTTGGATTCACAAGGAAAGCAAAAAACCGCCAAGAATGGAAGAATTTGGAGAAGGCCTATGTTCAATATTGGACTTTTTAAAGGCTGAAGAGAGAGAGAGAGAGACTTGCCATAGAATGAAACCCGAAAACACAATAGACTTTAATAACATTACCATACCATGCCAACAGTCCTATAAATATCTTGGAATTATTTTAGATCAAAAGTTATTATGGTTAAAACACATACAACTCATCAAAGATAAGTTTGAAAGAGGTATTAATATTCTAAAATATATGTGTAAATCTAAATGAGGTGCAGATTACTCAACTTCCTTGCTTTTTTATAAATCATACATAAGATCAGTCTTAGATTATGGAGGAATTTTTTATAGATCATCTGGGAAAACAAAACTTCTAATAGTAGATAGAATTCAGAATAAAGCCTTGAGACACTGTTTAGGTGCCTTAAAATCCTTACCAACCAACATATTACTAGCAGAAGCAATAGAACAACTATTAACCTACAGAAGACGATACCTAGCACAGAAAAATTACTTAAAATTCAACACCAATTAAAAGAAAAAATTAGCGTATTAGCCAATCAATGTAGAAAAAACAAATATTGTAAAATCAAAAAGAAATCATTACTCGTGGAAGCTTATTCGGATATAGAACGACTTGTGATAAACATACCTGCTTTGGACAACCATCCTTTATTTCAAATTGGAATATGATATTACAAATAAAACGTAAAAACACCTACTTATACGTGCAATCCGACAGTGAATAATACAATTTTAAAAAATAGTTTATGGCAACAGATGGGGCAAACAACTGAGACGGAACGGCTAGTGCCTGGTATAGCCCAAAAAAAAACACAGCCTGTACCGAATTAATGACAACTCTTCTATCTTTACAGTTGAAGTTACTGATGTTTTACAAACATTAAAATACGTAACAAGTTCTTCTACAATAACTGATGCAAACGTTTTAATATTATCCGATTCATTAAGTACATTAACAGCCCTAAGAAACCTATCTTTTTCATACAAGAGCAATTTATATTTATGTAATATTTTAACGTCAGAAATAGAATTAAAACAAAAACATTGCAGTGTCACGTATATTTGAGTGAAGGGACACGATGGTTGCATGGAAAATGAAATAGTTGATGGTTTAGCAAAACAAGCCATACACGAGCCTCATGTTATAGATTCAAATATCATATCATTTTCAGATATCATTAATATATTCAAAGGACAGCAACACATAAAAATAATTATATTCTCTTATTCCCCACATTACCGCATAAAAGATCAAGTAACAGAAGTTCCAATAAATTTCAAAACGCATGCATTACCAGACTGCGAATAAATCATCACTGCCTTCTATCCCATTTAGCCAAAGTAGGAATAAGAGCAAGTCCGATGTGAGATTGTGATGGATAATCATATGGAGACGCAAATCACATCTTTTTTTCCGGCAGTAAACATTCAATCCTAAAGAGACAAAATGATGGAAGACTTATCATTACACGAGGCACCCCAACCACTCAATATCAATTATCTCCTGGCCCTATATAACTTGCAAATAGAACTTATCATCACAAAGTTATTAAATATAATAATATATTAATATAACCTAATATAATAATATAAATTAAAATAATGTGTAATGTAATTTATAAAAAAGAAAACATGTTGTGGTTAATGACTTTGTCGAAACCAAAATAAATAAATAAAAAAAAATTTTGGAGAGTTAAAAATAATAATCGACGTATCCGAGAGTTTCTCCAAAAATTCATCGGCTGAATTTGTTCTTTTCATCATGAACAAACTATAGAAATGTGTGGATGCCGCAACCGTTATACAAAACTTTTTTGTCTGACCTTTTAAGATTAATTTTCTGCCGATCCACTATTAACTTTTGATTGGCCCGTATGATTTTCAAAATTCTTGATTATTATCTGAAAATTTGGTATGTAAAAAACAATAAACAAATTACATTTTCTTGGTCATATTTTACTTAAATTGTACACCGTGTACAATTAAATTAATTCTTTTACAAATTTGTTCTGGGATTGGAACTTGTCGGAATGATAACCGTATTTTCATCATATCGGCAGAAATGAATAACTTGAACAGTTCTGCCATACTGTTACGTACTTTGAGAGCAACACCAAGACAAACCGTATAAACATAATCGCGACTCGCGATAAGAGATTAAATTTAAACGTACAAAATGTCCACTTAATGAATGAAAATGCATAGAACGATAATTCTTCTAATTCGTATTAAAACATATAATGAAAACCAACGCAAACACACCGCGACAGTTTAAAAATTTGTATTTCCAAGCCATACTTACTTACTAGTTTCGATAGTGTTCAAATATTTATTGAAAAAACGTAAATAAATACTTAAAGGACTCACTTCCGGCGTAATGACAAGGCAGCAGCTATCAAAACGTGTCGACCGCGGATTTGGTGTTGTATTTTGAAAATGATGCAGCAATCGAAGACGTAAAGATCGGATAACAATAATTCTTCCTGATAAACATAAAAAAACTGGCGTGAATTCATTTTAGTAAACGCCCGAAACTTGGCTGTTGTTACGGTAGAATTCTTTATGAAGAAAACCTACCCTGAGTAGATAATTACGGGAGCTTTTATAAATCCGCGTTATGCGAAAACGTTCACAAAAACTTAAATCCCCAAAAACGATGAAAACTGATCTTTGGCCTTGATTATCCGCTATTATCCGCAATTGCGAAGCGGAAAAAAACACCCTTAACAAATCTTCAAAACCAGAAATTTTTATTTAACTTCCTGTTACATTTCGTATGTGAGTCCTCCAAGCGCTTAATACAAACTGAAAAAACTTTCTAGGCAAAAAAATCACCAAATATGCTAAGAAGAACACAATCACACAGCAGAAATTTTGTCTCAAAGTGAAGCGCGAACAAACAGACTGTAACTGCGAAATAAGCTAATCAAGTACAGACCCGTACACACAAAACGAAAAAAAATAAGACTTCCGTTTAACCGAATTTCAATGCAATTTAATTATGTAACACAAAGATTTATTAAGTATTTTACAACGAAAAAAGGTCACAGGGTATAGGAATGTTTAAGGGTTTGTACTATAGTATTATAGACTATAGCCGCCAGCAAGCCTAAGCGCATTAATGTGTATAAAATAAGAAATTTACTGTAAATATTAGAAAGGAAAAATAAAATGTTCCATGGTGGAGCTCTAAGATGCATAAATCGGACATGGAAAACTAATTTTATAGAGTGAGTCCAAACCTTCTGGTAAATTCATTTATATTGTTCAACGTACTTAATAGGATACACAAAAAAAATAAATATTTTAAACACGTAAATCGGAACACTAATGCGATGTGTAAAGAAGCGGAAAATTTGCAAATTTGCAAATGTACCTATTTACAATCTACTATCTTCATAAGTTGTTGATTCTTCAAAACTCGAACTATTCCAATATAAAGTGTCGTAATTACTCCATAAATACACTGAATTTTATTCACCGTGTTACAAGTTTGTCGTTATAGAGTAAAAAAAAATCAAATTTTATATTGATAAATCGTTTAGAAACCTACGTGTAGCTCCGATGTTGTAAAGTGGGTGGTAGGGCAAAGAATGTAATCAAAGGCTTCTAAAGCAGCACCGGGCGCCACCTACAGGATCTTTATAATTATATTCAATTAGTAGAGCAAACCAACAAACTTTTAGATAAATGACTAGAGTTTAATTCGACGAGATTCGATAACTCAAAGGCAAAACAGTATGCAAATTATCGCGCACAGCGACAGACGATATAATCATAAGTGATTGGACTTTAAAAGTAAAAGCTCTAATAAACATTTAAATTAGTACTAAAAAGAAAATACATGATTTGACGACTGTAGGATTGTTTAGTTTACAAACGGTAAACCCAATATTTATTTGGTTTCTTAAAAGGTGTAATTCGCAATTTAATAGACGTCCCGCGCATAGACAAAAGACGCGTTTTGAAGTTAACGGCGTTTTGCTATACAATGAACAAAGGCAATTACTTAAAACTAAACGTATCTGACGTATATCGGTGACAGCTTTGCATCACAAAAATCACTGAGTAGTGAACTTGTAATATCGGATAGTTTCCCGACAGCTATGACCCAGAGGGCACCACCCCAATCAAATTTTACCACTTCCTTTGGATAATTATAGACATTGATGTTAACATTAACAGAAAATACATAATTCGGTAGTAAAAGAGATTAAAATTAAAAAAAAAAAATGGCGTTTACCAAACGTTGCTGGAGTCCCCTAAAGTATGTTATAGATACTCCCAACACGTGCGCACATGCCAATTTTCACAATGAAAATGAAGGCTCAAGTTACGGATGCGTAGGAATATTATCAAGAAATATTGAGAAGTACGTTTGGTTGCTTATTGCCAGAGACCAAAAGCACCGTAAACAACAGAAAATCCAAAAAATTTTCGAAAAGAAGTACGCTAATAAAATTACCACCACAACCGACGTTCGGAGAATTACTGCTTTGAACACGTTTTCACGTTAATTGCAGTTTTACGGCAACACAATATTTCTTGTATTCGTGTAAATTTATTAATTTCGCAATGCGTGTTGTTGAACTATAATCTTCCTTCAACCGATAAAGACTTAAGTCTGGCAAACACTTGTATTTAAAAAAATTTTTTAATAACTTAGTTTGACTAGTTTTGACTTTCAAATAAAATATAAGCTATTCTCAGAGAACACGTACAAAAGTATTTTAACTATAACAATGGTTATGAATGATTCAAAATAAGATAAAATATGTTGACATCGTTGGTCAAAACATCATAATAAGACGAAAAAATTCAACTAGCTTAAAAATAAGTAATAAGTGCTAAGACCAAATTAAAAATAATTTTAAATAAAAATCTTAATAAGCAAAACGAATGATGTACCCGGTGAAAATAACATTCAAAACAAAACATTTTAAATTAAACTACAAACGTTATTTATAGAATCCAAAAAATACTTTACAATAAAAAGTATTGTAAAATAAGTATATTCAAAAACAAAAGTGACATACATCCCAAATAAAAATAAGTCTATCCCAAAACGAAGGTAGCACGATAACATACGGTTACAAATCTTATCGCTTTGTGTTTCTTTTCAGAATCGCTAAGTATACGCAGCCGTATCGTATTAGTCAATCAGCGGTATTACACTATTAGAGATTATGTAACGGGGTTACAAAATATATACAGGACGGACCGTTTGCGCGTGCACCGGTGATATCCCGAAAAATATTGGGTTTAGAAAAATACTTTCTTAATAAAACTTGTGCAGATCAATGAGCTGCGCATTTTAAAATTACTTTGTTTATTCAGGTTGTTCCATAAAAGCGCCACATACGAAAGTTATGTTTTTTTTAATGAAACGATAAATTGTCTATTGAAAATTTGATTCCTGGTTTTCGGTCATTCCTTTCAAAAAAATCGAATAACTCCAGTTATCCCACTTCGATTTTGCAGCTTTAATATGTATTAAATTCATGGATAACTTAATTTTTCCAAATGGCACCACGTAATTCTTTATGTGCCGTTAAACGTAGAATTTTATAAGCTTCATATAAGCATTATATGTATATATAAAAATTTCAAGCGATGAGATCAGTTACGTTTGTATTCAGTAGGAAACAAATAATTAGTTTTAGATATGGTAGCTGTTTCCCGGCGTCCCTAGATAAATACACTCATCTGTGCTGGAGAGCGGAGAGGTTCAATAAAAAAGACTACCTACACCGTGGCACTACTAAGGCGCCACCGCTTGCTTAAAGAGAGAAAATAAAACCGATAAACAGGATATCTTTGGTTTTATTTGACTAGACAGAATGCAAAGTAAACAGTTGAACCAAAATTTGGTTATTCGGCACTAAATTGAAGAGTCCAAGTTGCCCTTAATTAAAGAAATAAACACAAAAAGGGAGATAACATTTAAGCTTTTGAACATAAGTTTTCATCCAGAAGGAATGGTTGATGGAGATGGCATTAGAACACAATACACAAGTATCTTACGAACGTGCTAATTATCAACTTCTTTAAAGTCGTAGTAATAAAGTGAATCCGAATTAAATAAACATTTGTTTTTCATACAAAATTTACAGGATTATACGGCGATAACATGTTGAGTACACAATACTATAATTTGTAACAGTAAACGATCCGTATTAGAATTATAGCAAGTTAGTACGTCTCGCTTGACTCTGAAAGTGGTAGATCTTAAAACTAAAATGACGTTAACATGACCCAAGTTGGTTGATATACCCAAACAACCTTGGATGTACTACCGATAGTAACATATAATTAAATACCGTCTTAATTTTGCATACAAATTCTATTATTCATATTTATTTATTCGTATAGTACATTTTAAATATTGTATTGTGATGTAAGTGTTATGTATGGTGCTCCAGAAGATTAGAATAAACCTGTATAGTGTGGTGACAAAACCGTGTGCAATAGTGGATTGGTTCGTCTTGGCAAAGCATTTGCTTCAAGGTTTAGGAAAACTACTGAAACCTAATCATGCCAACCCTTACCCACCTTAGTATTCATTTGCAATAATAATGTAAATCTAAAGGATTACTACTAAAACTTAGCTTGTGTACAGTGTACAAATTTTGGTACTTGCGGTCTAATATATACTTATGAACAGGAATTGGCAGCTTTGGCGTTCCATTAGACACGAACAGAAGTAGTCGGGCACATTTGACAATCCGGTAGAGAAAACAAAGAACGCAGGAACTCCAGGTGTTTGGTATCAATTCCAAAAGCTTTGCAGGTGAATGGCCTCGCCCAAATAGTTATAGATTACTCTGTATTGAGGTTCCCTTATATTTAATGCCTACACGAATAAACAAAATTCATAGTTCCTAGTAATAAATGATTCATTAGACAATAGGATTGGTCCTTTTTTACCATTCGATAAGGAAGAATCCCAGGAAGGAAACAATTCTACAGAAACCCACGTTTTTGTAGGAAGGGCGATTTAAGATTTCTATGCGTCGATGTTGTATTACATTTTAAGAACTCACTTTATGAATAATTTATTTATAATTTTCCAATTTTTGACTGGATACGTGTCTTTCTGAAAGCACCAGTTGTAGAAATAAATGAAATGTCTATGTTTCCGTCCCCGAGCACCTTATCGTTCAATGGAAAACGTTTCCCATCGCGCGGGAGATTTAAAATTTCTAATAACATGTTTTCACCACGTGCCAGTAAATATAAATCTGATAAATATGGCACAATATTACGCGTTATAATTTATATAGAGGGTGACAAAAGTAATTTTGTGTCAACAGTATTGCGACCTCGGAAACGGTAAGAGATAGAGAGTCGGTTAAATTTAGAATAACAAGTAAACCGTCATAAAGTTTTGTCCCTAAATATTATACGTACACTAAGGCAGCTGAAATTTGAAAACTTTATAAATGGTACTATATACCAAAATGATTCTGTAAACAAAAGTTTGGTCACTACATTGCTGAAACGGGCTTAAGGGCTATCAAATTTCACAATTCTAACAGCTAAATAGGCAGGTAGTCTCAGCAGGGGTTATCTTATAGAAGGACTGTAGAATGAATCATTACACTAAGCACGTTTTAGAAAATAGGTAATTTAACGTTGCTTACTTAATTTTTTCTTTAAAGAATATATTTGAAGGTATCGCTAATTAAACACCATAGCTCGATTAATTATCGAATCAAAATTTTGTTTAGGAAATGTTTACAAAATAAAATTAGAAATAATTTTGATTTAAAAAACGTCTACAAGCAATAACTTTTAAATTAAATCAAAAACTAAACATGGTTATTTGGGTTGACTGATTATTACTTATTTTAAATAAATCTAACCTACTAATTATTGTAAGTTATTAAAAAAAATCATTAAACTCTCTATTCATAATATTTAGTCCTTACAAAATGTATATTTTATGACGTTTCATTTTTTCTGTAGTTAATATAAAAGTGAAAATAAAAACTAAGGCAATTCTTATTGTCAACGTATATATTTAGTTTTTGACAAGAATTTATTACATAATTATAATTAAGATACCAAGTTATAGTTTAAAATTAAATGAAAACGTTTTTTTTTAAATAAAGGTATTACTATATAAATAAATATAAGAAATCAATAATGGGTGTGACCTCCATTATTATTGATACATTCTTGGAGGCGTCTGCTCATTGACGCTATCAAGGTATCAATATAATTAATATTAATCGTTTCCCATGCGGTATCAATGGCTGCAATTAGTGCATTACGGTTTACTGGTATAAATTTGGCCCTTGTTGTCTTCGGATAACAGCAAGTATTCGAGCCCAAACATTTTCGATAATTTTAAAATCTGGGCTTTTGCTGGCCAGGGTAACAGCTCGAAGATTACATTTTCCAACAAGTAAGTATTTTTATTTCACTATACTTTCTCCAAAAAAGTTTAGGATCTGTTGAATTAACAATTTTCATAATGTATTTTTGTTGTTAAAGGACAACGCCCCTATTCATACTTCGTGGTTGTGCGCAATTGGATACGAGAAAATAACTTGGAGCTGTTACCCTGGCCAGCAAAAAGCCCAGATTTTAACATTATCGAAAATGTTTGGGCTCGAATACTTGCTGTTATCCGAAGACAACAAGGGCCAAATTTTATACCAGTAAACCGTAATGCACTAATTGCAGCCATTGATACCGCATGGGAAACGATTAATATTAATTATATTGATACCTTGATAGCGTCAATGAGCAGACGCCTCAAGAATGTATCAATAATAATGGAGGTCACACCCATTATTGATTTCTTATATTTATTTATATAGTAATACCTTTATTTAAAAAAAAGTTTTCATTTAATTTTAAACTATAACTTGGTATCTTAATTATAATTATGTAATAAATTCTTGTCAAAAACTAAATATATACGTTGACAATAAGAATTGCCTTAGTTTTTATTTTCACTTTTTATATTAACTACAGAAAAAAATGAAACGTCATAAAATATACATTTTGTAAGGACTAAATATTATGAATAGAGAGTTTAATGATTTTTTAATAACTTACAATAATTAGTAGGTTAGATTTATTTAAAATAAGTAATAATCAGTCAACCCAAATAACCATGTTTAGTTTTTGATTTAATTTAAAAGTTATTGCTTGTAGACGTTTTTAAATCAAAATTATTTCTAATTTTATTTTGTAAACATTTCCTAAACAAAATTTTGATTCGATAATTAATCGAGCTATGGTGTTTAATTAGCGATACCTTCAAATATATTCTTTAAAGAAAAAATTAAGTAAGCAACGTAAATTACCTATTTTCTAAAACGTGCTTAGTGTAATGATTCATTCTACAGTCCTTCTATGAGATAACCCCTGCTGAGACTACCTGCTGTTAGAATTGTAAATGATACCCTTAAGCCCGCTTAACAATGTGCAAACTTTTGTTTACAGAAATTGTGGTGTCCAAGTTTTAAATTTCATGAGTGTACTAATTAATTTCGAATAATCGTTCAGGAATAAAAAGTTCTAGAACGCCGCGAAATACCTAACTTATTTAAATAACTGCAGTGACGTAACAATACCTAATATACACAATGGCCCATTATGAATGAAAGGTGAATATCTCCGGAAAATATTTAGGTTAGAAAACTTTCCCAAGGAAAATTGTGCAAATCAATGAACTGCACATTTTAAAATTATTTTGTTAATAGAGAGCTTCCATAAAAGTGCGACATACCAAAGTTAAGTTTTTTTAAAATGGAACCACTTCATTTTTATTACAAATTTGGATTCCTTGGGAAATTCTAATGTAACTTTGTGTCTAAAAGCTAAGACAGTTATCCTGGAATTTATCCAACTGCAATTTCGTAGCATTAATATGCATTACATGTGCTAACTAAAGCTAGTTGTTCACCTTTCTAACCATGCTAAGTTTTGAGTAATCAATTATTTAAATTGAACTCCCTAAATTCATGGATAACTTGATTTTTTCAAATGACAACATCTGCCGTTGAACGTGGAATTTCATTAGCATTCTAATGATGAGGTTGTAGGTATCTAACTCGTACGGATTTTTGCGGATTTTTAATTAACAACACAAATTGCATATTTTACTAGTATGTAAACTTTCTGACTGTACCTGATTTTTTAACCGAACATATAAAAGGTCAATGTGTTTACATCTGGTGGAGACTACCATTTTTATTTATTAATCTGTCACCAAAGAAGTGTTCCAACGGTGTAAATAATTAATTGGTCGAAACATCCCTGCTGTAACTCACTGTCCTGCAGTTCATTAATAAAATATAAAAACATCTAAAATTAAAAGCGTGCATACGTCGTTACGAAAGTTTCATAGTCTTAGTGGATCAACTCAATTTTTTAGGATCAACAGTTTGTAGACAATAACTCAAGAAATTTAATTTTGTCCAGCACATGTAATTAATTATTTTTGAGCAGTCCTGCATGTTAGTGTATGTTGTAATAATTACATACATGTTATATCAAACTTTTGAATTAAACGTTTATACTGGAAGCATATCTGTATTTTGACCAACAAATAAATTTACTTATACTTGAATTAATATTTAATAAAATATAAAATAAATATTGTTGACCAATTAAGTTACATAATTTCATTTAGACATGATTTATTGCATTTAATAAAAATGGGATCTAACCTAAAAGAATTCGGGAAGATGTGTTTGTGCACAAGTGTGTTTGATCGTAGACGAAGTTGCAAAATATCTTAAATGTTCTCAGAACAATTTTATGGAAAAGAAAATATTACAGAGGCTAGACTGTCTAAATAATACAATTATTAAAAATTCACACACTGTATAATTAAAACAAACACCTGAATTTAAGGTTTAACACGCGATAATAAAGCAATTTTCGAGATTTTCTACAAAAATTTGAAGTTTATTATATAAAACGTATAAAATCCAATCAAAAAATTGACGAATACTTCCAATTTAGTAAATATGAGTAAATATCGACTCTATAAACTGTACACGATATAAAATATGGTAGCTATGTGTGATCATTTCGAACAAATGTAAGCGTAATAGCGCATCTGGTTTTTTTAAGGTCTTTAATAAAACCGTACGTGTTTAAAAGAAAAGTGAATCTACGAAATTATAAGAAAAGTAGGTGAAGGTTTATCGAACTAACTTCTGCTGACAAAACGTCGGTACAGCTGATGTAAAGGTTTATTTTGAGATGCGACGTCGCGCCATGGATTAATATTGAATTTATTTTTTATTGTTTTTTTATGTTTATCTAAAAAAATTGTAGTAGCAAAAGTGTGCCCTACTCACTCATAATAAAACGTGTGTTACACTGACAATTGTAAATCATTTCTCGAGCCTTCATTGCAATTCGTTGAAATTTGAATTTTGTGTAATATATAAATAGAATGAGTTTTTACTAAATACTACTTATAATTACTTTTATGTTATGTTCATGTAATAATTATAAGGTAGAATTTCGTCACTGATGTAATATTTTTCAGGGAACAGAGGACGTAGTACATCTCCTTATCGAACGTCATCAAGAGGAGTTATCAACCAAGGATATAACAGCACCGGTGTTTTATCAGAAGGCGGTTCACGACGTGCCAGCAGCTCTGTTAGTCAGGTAAGAACGCAGAAAAGAGCTTTATTTGCTATTTGCCCTTTAAAAGAATCTCTACGCTTGTAAGCTCAGCATCGCTGCTTCTTTTATTATTGCAGGCTTAACATTGCTACTGCACGTTGAAATTATTATTGTATAAAATTTTAATTTTGTCATATCGGAAATTTAATTTTCTTTCTTTACATTGTCACAAGAGAAGCAAGTCTCAATTTTATTAAAATATTAAAATGTATTGATTATTGCATTATGGAAGCGAGAAAATGTAAATTGTTATTTATTTACAATGCAAGATTATATAGAAAATTTAATCAATATATAACTTATACATATTTCATTTCTTCATTTGGTTTATTCAACAGTTGAATTTGTAATAATGTTGAAGTATTTATAAATGTTCTTAAGTATAATTTTAATTTTTGAAGAAGAAAATATTTTTACTAAGTACTTAAATACCTAAGTTTCTTAAAAACTGCAGAGTGATTTCTATCTTTTTTCACAAATATTATGAAAAAAGTTGCAATCTAAATAAATACTGTGAGGTTGTACTAGTATAGTAACTTAAACGATATTTTGATATTTAAAATAGTATATTATTTTATACAGAGCTTAAGTGATGCTTTTTGAAGTGAGAATTTGGATGCAAACCATCCTGAAGCACAAACAATAAGCTCTACATAAAATATACTATTTTTTCTTCAAACAAAACATAAAGAAGAAACCTAATAGATAGTAAGAGGAGTATTTAAGTGCCGCCGACGAGTGGGAGAATAAGTATTTATATGTCATGGCAATGAAGTGACACTTAAGCATTGTCAGTTCAGGCGTTTACGTGACACTTAAATGGTATTTGAAGCAAAAAGTTATTAGTTAAATTAAATTAAAATTTTAAATGTATGAAGGCCAAGATGATTGCAAGGACATCGTCAAAGAAATAGAATAATTACATATAGTCCATATTATTTTAAAAGTTTAATGAAGAAATAGAATATTAACCTACAGAAATAAGTTCATGCAAACACCTTCCTTTTTTTTTGTTGGAATTACAATTTACATGTGTTCAACTGCGTTTCAAAAGTCTCAAGAATCCTTCGATATCTGTTTCCTCCTTTTAAGAATTTTCACGCGTGATTCTCAATGTTTATTTTGCAATTGTAAATCTTTTGTAAATTTATAGCCGGCAATTCGAGTCAACGCTTAGTTGATATTATTAATCAAAGAATCGGCTTGTGTAACTGCATACACACTAGACACTAGATGTTGCAACCAATTGATTAGTCGGAAAATATATGCTACAACACGTGTTCCGTCAGAATAGCCCACGACAAAATAACTCCGATAAAATAGCCCTAAATAACCTCTTCTAAAACAGCTTGTTGTGCCAAAATGGCTGTGTAAAAATTATTATTATAGCAGTCATTGTTCATGCCGTTAATATAGAAGGTAACTAGTATGGAATAACAGGAAAACCTTCCAAGATGACAAAACAAAAAATCAATAATAGTATATACTATTTTTTCTACTACTAGCCAAATTTAAGCTGAAAAATAAAAATAAACATTTTTCTTGTAAAAATCAAGTAGCAGAGGAATCAAATAACCAAAAGCTAAAGCTACATAACGTTGATAAACCAACTGCAACTGATTCACTAAACACTTGTGTGACATATTTCACCTTCATTTTCTGAAAATTATTCCAAGTGATATGTAAATTAGTTGATTTAGGAGCCAATCGCAGCGGTTTAGATTTGTCTGACATGTAGAAATTTTTAATGTCTTTCCAAGATGCTTTTTGTTATTAAAGATTATATCGTATTTAATCAGTTATTTTGCACCGACTTCAATAAATAGGAGACATCGTAGAAATAATAGATTTTCTTATCGTTTACGAGAAGGTTTGGTTTTTCAGGTGATACATATATCTTTTAATTAGGCTTAGAAAATTTAATACTGCCCTAACATTGGCACCGCATTGTAATTGTAGCTTTCTATGCAGTCTAATCACTATCGACTTCAATTTGTCACCTTTACATATCGTATTGTAAAGATAGCACAAGGGTTGTTTAACTTTTTATATATAACTCTAACCATGATCACGTAGCAGTTTGAGCTGGCAAAAATCTTAAAACCTACTTTAAAATTAACATTTTGGGGTTTCGTAAAATATAATTTTAGTGAAAATTGTTTGTATTCCTCTGTATATCTCCTGTCTTAGTGGTTTAAGTCCACTTGGGCTGTCACAATTTGTGCTCTGCTTTCGGGAAGTAATCGTTGGAGATGTTAACTTCAATTGAAGTGCTTTCTTTTTTCGTTGCAATTTAAGAATGTTCCTCCGTAATTTTTTTTTACCTAAGAGTATTTGAGCTGCAAGCTTGAGTAGTTTTGGTATAGCTAGAGATGTTAACGGGCATTTATTGCTTCGCCAATATACCTTGCATCATTTGAATATTGGGTTCAGAAATTGACACTTGTAATTCATTTAGGAATGGCAAGTGTTCACCACATACTCGTTAAGTTTTTAGAGTCGAGATTTTTATGCAACAGATCGGACCTTCCAGATTCTGTTAACCATTCAAACACCTACAACAAAATGTTTGTAATTTACTTAAAATTCTTGATGTAACTTAACTCGCCTGGTTAAATCTCCTTTGGGAAACCTGAAAAACTGATTCTACCATCATATTTAATAAATAAATAAATTCAGGTTATGTATTTGCGGTTATGGGATGGGGGCGCGAATTTAAAACTAATGGCATTTTTATTCAAATAATTTATCGTGTTAGGTAATTTTAAGCAGCAAATAAGTTAAAGATAATCACCTGGATATACAAAATTATGTTTCACCTCGTTTTGTTAAACTATTCTTAGATTCTCAAAAGCCCAGATTTTAACATTATCGAAAATGTTTTTATTTAATTTTAAACTATAACTTGGTATCTTAATTGATTATGTATAATAAATTCTTGGGAAAAAAACTAAATATACACGTTGACAATAAGAATTGCCTTAGTTTTATTTTCACTTTTATATTAACTACAGAAAAAATGAAACGTCATAAAAATATACATTTTGTAAGGACTAAATATTATGAATAGAGAGTTTAATGATTTTTTTTAATAACACAATAATTAGTAGGTTAGATTTATTTAAAAATAAGTAATAATCAGTCAACCCAAATAACCATATTTAGTTTTTTGATTTTAATTTAAAAGTTATTGCTTGTAGACGTTTTTTAAATCAAAATTATTTCTAATTTTATTTTGTAAACATTTCCTAAACAAAATTTTGATTCGATAATTAATCGAGCTATGGTGTTTAATTAGCGATACCTTCAAATATATTCTTTAAAGAAAAAAATTAAGTAAGCAACGTAAATTACCTATTTTCTAAAAACGTGCTTAGTGTAATGATTCATTCTACAGTCCTTCTATAAGATAACCCCTGCTGAGACTACCTGCTGTTAGAATTGTAAATGATACCCTTAAGCCTGCTTCACAATGTGCAAACTTTTGTTTACAGAAATTGTGGTGTCCAAGTTTTAAATTTCATGAGAAAGTTATTTTTTCATGACTGACGTGTTTTATTTGCCTCGGCTATCGCCTCTGCAACTAAAACACATTCGTCATGAAAAATTAAACTTTAGTGCCTTTGATACATAAATAACTGGCCAGCCAAACCACATGTACATATTTATTTGTTTAAGCAAGATCTTCTAAAATATAGTTTACTCGTTGCTTAGTCTCAAACACTAGGAAACAATAAAATAAATAATTGGAAAGAGCTATCTCTGATGCGGGACGTCAGCCTTAATACTGATAATCTGGCAAGAAAATAGAACATGGATGTGGGTTCACCGAAAAACCTACAAAACGTTAGTGGTGCAGGAGGAGCACCAAAAACTACCAAAGGTAAACAAGGAGACGGAGGTAACCCCGGTTCCTTATCATCAAGAGAAAGGACGGCGACTTTATAAAAAGTAAGTCCCTTGCTAATAAATAAAATAGTATATGGAATCCTCAGAAAAGTAAAAAATTGAAAAAAGTGAAGTAATAGAAACGGTGTCGAACGAACAATCAAAACGTTTAATGAGTGTTAAAAGGGTTGGCTGAGATGGAAGTAGAGGTAGTTCCGCACCCACATATCTCAAAAGGTGTTGTCTACTGCCCTGACCTACTTAATTGCTACATAGAAGAAATTCTGGAAGAAACAAAACAACAAGTGGTAGTAGACATCAAAAGAATTAAAACACGGAGAGGTGGACTACTTAGGGATACTCCTAATCATATAATAATTTTAATACTCCAACTTAAGAGGACACAAATTGCTTTTTATAATTTGGAAGTACGACTATACATCCCTGCAACATCCGTTGTGAAAGCAATCAAGTGTGTGTATGTGGAAAATCGCTACACGACGGTAAACCATGGGATCAGCCGCTCACATGTATAAATTGTGGTGAAAATCACTCTGCAAGAACAGATTACTGTTCAGAATATAAGAAAGGAATGGCAATCAACGAATTAAAGGTAAGAGAAAAGTTAACTAACATTGAGGCAAAAAGAAAAATTACATTACCTAAGTCAAATATTTCATAAGCAAATGCAACAAAAACTACTACTAACTGTAAAGAATTCATAAAAGAGTTGGTTCCACATAGATGCTGTCCAAAAAGCATTAAAAGCATAGATCAGTAGTGAGCAAATGCAATTCGTAAGGCCAATAGAAAAATCAAGTCTAACTATTGTGGAACCCATAAACACAAAGAAAAGAAATTTTCTACCTCCCCGTTGTCCATGGAAGACGAGGGAGACGTTGACGCAAGAAAAGTTGACCTAAGGGAAAAGCTAGAAAATGCTCTAGATCCTCTAGTATAGCATCGAATCAGTGAAATTCTGCTACCTAGTAGATTCTCGTGATACTTAACTGTAATATTAGTTTTAAATTCTGTGATATACATGTTTGTTTATCATATATACGTCTTAATGTATTGTCCTATATATAAAGCATATGTATTATAAATTATGCTATGTCTGTCCTAAAATATAGTATTTTTCTATATACAAAATTAGAGTTCAATACAGAATGTATACTACAATGATACTGTAATGGAATCGTCAGTCATGTCTACAAGGCCGGTATGTTGAAATTCTCATGGAAGATGAAAACCTCATAATAATGAATGATTGATCATATACTCAATTGAATATCCATACTGGAAACATGTCTGCAATAGATCTTACCTTTTCAACACCATCTTTAGCTCTCAAACTCTCATGGGCTACGCTGCACGATAACTTCAGTGGCCACTTACCCATTTTGATAGGAATAAGTGTTTTGAGAAGTGTTTCAAACATCTCCCCTAAGTGGATTATCGAAAAAGATAATTGGAACATGTGTGCACAAAGTTTTAATAAATTAGTTCTCACCGGTAATGTTCACGAGGATACGCATCTTGTCACCAAGGAGATCATAAAAGCTGTATCCGTCAGTGTTCCTAAAACTATGGGGCTTATTTGTCAGAAAACGTTCCTTGGTGGAACGAAGATATTAAAAGAGCTGTAAGAGAAAATAGATACGCGTTAAATCTGTTTAAGCGTTACCCAACCTTAGAAAATCTGGTAGAGTTTAAACAAAAAGAGCTTACGCTCGTAAAACGATTATAGCAAGTAAATTAAAACGTGTTGGCAGTTTTATGTTTCCAAGTAAACCACAACGAACGACCTGTGGAAAAAATTAAAAAAATATATCAGAAAACGTAAGTTATCATTTATACACTCTTTAAGAGTAAACGACGACTTAATAACAGATTTGAACGTATTACAGAAATACTTAGCAGACACGTTCGAAAGTACAAGTAAATCCAACAACTTTGATACTGAATTTAAAAACAGGTGTGAATCGAAACGAGTTAAAATGAATGATAACTTTACCTTATAATGCCAGTTTTAACCTAGATAGCTAGAATTTGCTCTTGAAAACTGCAATGAACCTCTCATGGTGCTGACGATGACTTAATAGACATGATCTACATGAAATAAAACATAACTTATTTCAATTATATAACTCAATAGGATAAAAGCACTTACCCTGATAATGGCGAACAGCTTTAGCCAACAATACTTTCATGGACATAAGCCTGGACAAAAACTAAATGAATCCATCCAGTTATAGAACCAGTGTTCATTAACATCTTGTTTAAGCAAGATCATGGAAAAAATGATCAACAAGGTTAAACGGATACTTGAGAATCTAGGCAGCTTCTTATCAAACTCCAAACGGGTTCAAGAATGTTCGATTTAGAAAGCCTTGACCACTTGGAAGCACAGAATATTCAAATTATTGTATGAATGGCGAATACAAGGAAATTTACCTGTATGTATCGGCCATATCTGAAAAATAGAACTTTCCGTGTAAGAAATAATAAAAGCATCTCTAGCATTCAGGTGTTAGAAAACGGCATACCACAAGGATCCGCTTTGAGCATGACGCTATTTGCGGTTGCGATGCAAAGCTTGATCTAAGCTACTCTTGAAGACATTAAATACGGCTCGAATACTATCATCTACGATTATTAATAAAAAATTCCTGTAAAAGACACTATAAAATTGCTTGAAGTAATCTTCGACAAAAAGTTATATTGGAAACAACATATTAAAAGTGTCAAAAATGAAGCGAAGATAGGAATTAGATGCATCTCTAATATCAGATGTGGTGCTAATAGAGAATCGCTAATCAAAATCTTTAAAGCGTTGGTTCTGAGTCGTATAGAGTATGGGTGTATTGTTTATGCATCAGCAAGACCGTCAAAATTAAAAAACCTAGACATAACATTTAATCAAGGTATGAGAAGTTGCATTGGAGCTTTTAGAATCAGTCTTGTGATTTCCTTAGCATGTGAAGGTGGAATTCCTCCGCTAAGCATACGGAGAAAAAATTTCAACATCGCCTCCATTTGCTCTCCAAATAAAAATCCGCCATGGTTCTTAAATAAAAACAACTATTGAAATAAATTATTACATAAAATATTGCAGGAAGATAATTGAAGGATCATGACAAAATGAATGGGAAGAAAACGGAGCTCATAGGTTATGTATGGGTGATTTATGCAAAATGTTGGTGCCTGGAGTGACTTATTAAAAGACTTGATGAGAACGAGATGAGTAATTAGCTACATGAAAGTTTATATAAAATTGACAAATTAGTACAATCTCTTCTTTTTTTATTAAACCGTGATAAAAGAATTTTATAGCAAATGCCTCTTTCTGGATAGACACCATCACATTTGAACAGTGGGAATATTTTTTGAATATTTTCGATTCACTTTTTCTGGTATAAATAAGTAGGGAACCAAATCAGTGAGCCGTACTTAAGCTTACTTCTTACCAACGAAAGAATTAAAATATCGAAATTTGAAAATAATTTGAAATTACGTATGATAAAACCTAACGTAGAAGTAGCTGAGTGGCATATCCTGTTGATGTTTCCCGAAAACGTAAACTTGGAATCAAAGTAAACACCTAGATCTTTGATTAAAACTGATCGTGTAATAATTAGGTGGTCAATACAATAATCATGAATAATTGGATTTTTCTTATAATGTGTAGATTATGTTGGAGGTAATTGCAGTCGTTTACGTTAGAAACATGTACATATAATTTTAAATCATCGGCAAAAAAGAGTTTATTGCATGATAAAAATGTCTACTAGGTCGTTGATAAAATCAAAAATAGAAGAAAGCCTAAGATTGACCTTGAAGAACTCCAGAAGTGGCTAGTATTGGATGAGATGAATAATTGTTAAACGTTAAACGATAAGACCGAAATAATAAAAAGTGCTATTAAGAAGTTTGGAATGGAAAATATCTGGACAAGAGATAACTGTATATGGTGGAAGCTAGATGGAAAAATTTATAAGGCTAATGAGGAAGATTTAAAAGGACTCTGTCGTTCATAAAACATTCATTTTCATTTTGGTCGTTTTGTTCTTTGTTCAGTTATAGGTATGCTTTTATTTTTTATTGAATAACATTAAATTTCAGGGGGCTTTTTGTTTTCCATATGTAAATATGTTTGTATTTTACTTTAACAAAATTTAATTTTTAGATGGTATACTTTCTTTGTTGTGAATTGATTAATAAGGTTTTTATTTTATGCTTTGTATGGTCTAATTTGTTTGATTTATATAATCCAAATTTTGAATTATATTAACATTGTAATTATGTAGAAAATGTTGATAAAACAATAAGATAATTTAGAATTTTTTAAGTTTATGGATATAAACGTCAGAATATCTTAGTTCTCATGTAATATAAAATGTTTTCATTTTTAATAATTAGGTATAATACAATTTTAATTTCATCTGAGTAAAAAAAAACTTAAATTTTATGAGACGGGTTTGACAGTGAAAAACAGTTGGTGCTGGAATTTATTGATGAAGTACTTGACATAGATAGCATCAGTGTAAATAACAGAGATATTTGTTATAAGTCAATTTCTGATTTCCGATTTAAATATAATACTAATATTTGTATTTTTCATACCAATATTCGTAGCATATCCAAAATTTTAATTCTCTGCAAGAATATATAACATTTTTGATAATATATTTGACGTAATAATTTTGTCTGAAGTTTGGTATAGTCTTGATCTTCAATTTTTTAATTTAGATAATTATAATCTCTATCACAATCATAGTCATATAAATAAAAGTGATGGAGTGATTGTCTATTGTAGGAAAAATATTTTACAAAATTATAAGGTTATTGATGTAAAGAATTTAAAATTTTTGAGAATCACCATAAAATAAACCATCTTAAAGTTGCCATTACCTCAATATATAGATCTCATTCTTATTGTACTACAGATTTTTGATTTCTCTCAAGATTATATGAGGGATCATATGCAAAGTAATTTTGAAATATTAGCGGGAGATACAAATATTGATATCTTAAAACACGATCGTTTAGCGGAAGAATATTTAAATTTGATAGGCCAGTTTTCTCTTTATCCTTGTATTAAAAACGTTACTAGGGTTGATAAAACATCTGAATCCTGTATTGACCACATTATCATCAAAACATTTATCAAAAATGACAATATCTTACCCATTATTTGCAAAAGTAAAATTACAGATCACTACCCGGTTATAATGAACATTAGGGATAACAAAAATAAAATTACTAACGATAATGAAAATAAGTATTGGAAATCCAAAAAAATAATTAATTATGATAAATTTTACAAAAATTAAAAAGTATAAAATGGACTTTTGCATCTGAAACATCTATTGACTTAGCTGTTTCTCAATTTTCAGATACGTTAAATAAGGTATTATCATCCTGTATGTTTACTAAAAAATTTAAATTAAAAAACAGTGCAAAAAACCGTGGATTACCAATGTAATTTTAGAACATATCGCGGTAAGGGATATATATCACAAAGAATTTTAAAAGATAAAATCAATGAAGCTAAATTCATACAATATAAAAAACTGAGGAATTTAATAAATAATATGATTAAGAGAGAAAAACAAATATTTTAAATCTAAAATTTCTAAAGAAACTGATTCAAAAGATATCTGGATGTATACCAAACAAGCAGCTAATTTAAAAACAAAAGAATACAATTAATATCATTAAAATAAAACTGAAAATCAATATTTTATTGAAAATGATACTGACATTGCTAGTGAATTCAATAATTATTTTGTTAATATTGCTGAATCTTTAACAAATTACATAAAAACTAGCGATAGCTATAAACTTAAATTTGAAAGATTAAATCAAAATTTATTTTTTTACCCATCATTGAAGATGATATTATACTCACTATCAAAAAATTAAAAACTACTTCCTCAACTGGTTCTGATGGAATTAGTAACAAAATTTTAAAACTATGTGCTACTATTATTTCTAAACCTTTGTCAATTATTTTTAATAGATGTTTAGAGGCAGGTTATTTTCCTAGAGCTTATAAAGATACAATTATTATACCTCTTCACAAAGGAGGAGCCACCGAATTACTTACTAATTACAGACCTATAGCATTGTGCTCTAATATTTCAAAAGTTTTTGAAAAATAATAAAAACTCAACTGGTAAACTTCTTAACTAAATTTAGTATCCTATCTTCTCGTCAATTCGAGTTTAGAGAAGATAGAGACACGACAGATGCTTTGGCTTTTCTAACAAGAAAATTTATAAAAATATGGATAATTCTAGATGCTCTATTGCTGTATTTTTAGATTTAGCCAAGGCATTTGACTGTGTCAACTATTCTATCCTTTTGATAAGCTTGAACATATTGGTATCCGTGGTACATCCTTACATTTTTTCAGAGTTATCTAAGTGACAGATATCAATGTGTTAGAGTAAATAATAAAATAAGTACATCTCTTAAAATTAAATGTGGAGTTCCACAAGGAAGCGTTCTTGGGCCAGTTTTGTTTAATATTTATATCAATGATTTATTGATTCTTTTCAATGATGTGGACATTTTAGCGTATGCTGATGACACAGTTTTGTATATCGGTGGTTCCACTTGGGATTATGTTATGTTATCTGCTTCAACTAAGCTATCAGCAATAAAATACTGGCTAGATAACAACTGTTTAACTTTAAATTATAGTAAAACTAAGTATTTGCCGTTTTCTTCTTATGCTTGTAATTTACTTACGAACGAGCATATTGTTGTTCATAATGTTAATTGTAACAGAAATAGTTGTACATGTAATATAAACATAGCTGGGGCTACATCTAT
This sequence comes from Abscondita cerata, assembly GCA_030710515.1. Lineage (NCBI taxonomy): Eukaryota > Metazoa > Arthropoda > Insecta > Coleoptera > Lampyridae > Abscondita > Abscondita cerata. The sequence goes on from JALBCR010001080.1 coordinate 134,434, forward strand.
AAAATATTTAGGTATATTTTTGATTCAAACATGAAATGGGATGTGCATATTAACCAATTAGTTACTAAACTAAGAAGATACATATATTTATTTAGAACTCTTAAACATACATTTGAAATTAAAATTCTGCGTATACTATATTTTGCATTTATCCAGTCTTCATTGAGTTATGGAATACTTATTTGGGGTGGCGCTTTGACAACTCATCTATCAAAGTTAGAAATAACACAGAAATTAGTATTGAAAATTATTTACAATAAAAAAATTGTTTTTTCTAGCGACGCTTTGTTTCGAGAAGTAAATGTTTTGATGTAAAACAATTGTATTTTATATCTATATCAAAATTTTTGCATAAATCTGGGTATAATGATATTTGTGTTCCCACTCACTCATATGATACTAGACTGAAAGATAACAATCTGTCGTACGTAATATCAGCAAGAAAAGTGTAGGTCAATCTAATTTCTTATATTACATTCCACTTGTTTATAATTTTACATTGCAATATTATGATTTTGATTTTATAGCAAATTTATCTATGTACAGCTACAAAAATTGATTAAAAAATTCTGTTTTTAATTCAAGGCAACAAATTTCTTTATTGTTGAGTAAATAAAATAGTTAACTTCATTTTAAATTTAACATTTTTTAATCATTTTTAAATACAACATTGTTAAGTTTTTTATATTCATCACTGGTGCTATCGTATATAATCAATAAAATATTAAACAATTTGTTCTTTTCTGAATTTCTTTGCTCAGATTTTACAATATAATCAAGCATATGTTCACAGCGTCAAATTTCATGATATTGGAACTTAGCTGGAACTATGCTCACTCTGTTGATTTCTTCTTTTTTATATATTAATTTATTTTCAATTATTCGGTTTTCCATTTTTTCTATGTCACATTTATTCATGTTTTTTTCCTGTACTTTATTTTTCTGTTGTGTATTTATACATGTATTATGTAAATGAATAAATGTAAGGAGCTATGAAAACCAAAGTTCTCCATTTTGGCAACAAATATGTCATGTGGAATATGAACAAAGGCTTTAATTACTTTAAAGTGAGAAATTAAAAAGCTCTTTATACGCATCATGCTTAAATATTTCTTAGGAATAGATATAAATATTTAATGAATGTATATAGAGCAGCTTTAGTGTTAGGATGATGTTTGATAACTATCTAAGTTTGAAGGACTTCGGTAAATGTCTATTGTTTTAGTAGTTTTCTAGTAGTTTATGTATTGAAATTTTCACTTCTATGACATAGTAAGTGTGTTATTGATAAAAAAATAAAGTAGTATAAGTACGTCATCGCATTTATTTTAAATCCTAATATAATAGGTTGTATAATAAGGTTAAAGCCCATCGTTTTTCTATAATGTATTGTATATTTGTTGGCCGTCCTACATTGATATAAAGTTTGCAATTGTTAATGAAAGGAAATGACTTGCGCTTCTTTGCTTCAGTCCGCTGTTGCTCAGGCATTAAAATATGTAACAAAAACTTGTCGACATTTTATTGACAGACGGTTTTAGGAGATGCAACGAAATTTTGTATCTTAGTTCAAACAAAGCTTTTTTAAATAAGTTTTCAAACATTTTTCTAATTTGACATAAATTGAAGTGGTTGTGTCAAAATAATCCCTTTTCGTAACTAAGCTTTTTCGTCTATGCAGTTTCAGAAAAGTTTCCAATTTATAATTATTTTACTGTATCAAAGTTTAAATTCAGAATAATGTTTAATTTCATTTTTCATGTTTCCTTTTTCAAAACCATAAAAATATGTATGTAGGTCAATTCAGTTACAAAAATCATGCATTTTATCGTGATTATTTAAATAGTTCATTTTAATATTAATACTTATACTTACTCTTGAAACTGAAAAATAATATTACTTTGTTCAATTTTCCTTTATACACAATTAGATTTATGAATTTTCGTTAATCTGATATAAATGTTTCCATTTTTACCATTAATTTTGATAACCTCTGTAATATTCTATATTTACGAGTTACTTTTAATACAATTAATTACTTGCTGCTGAAATTTACCACATAATTTACTTCCTCTTATTTAATAAATTTCAAGGGAGCTTAGAATTTCCAATTAATCAACATCGTATTGCGTGTACAAATACGTGTCAAATTTTACATTTAGACCCACAAAAATAATGAAATTACATTTGCTAATAAAACTATTGCAAAATATGTTTTACAAACTTCAGCTTAAGCTGCATACTTGAATTATAAAAAAAAACTACCTAATGTACACTATAAACAACTTAATAATATTTGCAATAACCGTTGCTTATTGATTTTCATCAAAAGTATCATTTTATTAAAAATAGTTTTATGAATTTATTTAATATGAAGTTTATTGCAGTAAGATAAATGAATAACTTTATTCTTGAAACATCGCTTTTTAAACATAACTAAGTTCTACAAACTAATTTAATTTATAAAGAAGATATTTGGTGTAACGAGTGGAGTTAAGTTTTGGAAATTTTCTTTTCAAAAACATTCATTTCGTTTGTTTAATGCAGAGTTCGAGACCACCATACTTGATATTTTACCATTACTATTTGTTGCTACTTTATAAAAATAATTAAATCAATTAAATTCCATGGTAAAACGAGAGAAAGGAAGTTGGATATTTAGATTTTAAAATGATGAGTAGTAACGGCGATTCGGATGAGTCTTATTATTTGCAACCAATATACAGCAGTGTGATGTAGTTTCTCCAGAAAAATTGTTGAAAAAAGCGTACGACTCGGAACAATGGAATTATCCATGGTCCAGGAGAAATTTCTGATGTAATAAACCTTACATATAGTTTGCATTTCTAAATAAACATGAAATGCATGTCGTACAAAAAAAAATTCGTTAGAACGTCAATTATACATTCAATTGTCGCGTTTATTTTCCACAGCTCACTTTGCCTTTTTTAACAAACACTTTAAAAACCTTGTACATACAATCAATAAAATACGACAACATTAACTATTCCTAGTTAGAATAAAAAGCATTTCTGGTTGACGTTAATACGGTATTGAAAAACTGCTGTGCGTTCAAAATATAGAATAGAAATTTTCACAAATCTAGCATCCACAAATAAAGTGACGCATCAGTCAGTGATGTCATTTACAAAAAAAAAACAAAGGGTTAACTTTTCAAATAAAATCAATAAGAAAGTGTTTTACCTTTACGAAAACCGTAATTAATTAGAATGTCAGTAATATTGAAATTTGTTAACAAGTTTCAGTTCATCAAAGTTAATAGGACTTGTAAATATTGTATCTTGATTTAATATTGCAGCAAAATATTTATCCGTTTATTTATTCATTAAACAATAGAGGGCAAGGAATACGCACTTTCTTATTTTATTAAATTTCAATAACGAAATGTTTTATTAATGAAGTTACGGAAATACAATTTATTTTGGAAAATATGAATTGAAATAAAATATTGTTGAGTAATTTATGACTGCTTGTACCAACTATACTTTATTTAAGGAATGCTTAAAAACTTAGATACAATTGTTAAAATCATAACAACGATTGTTTTTAAACATTTTGCTAAAGTTTAAGAAGCGTGTCGGTGCAAACGGTCGATAATATTAACTAAAGTATAGATCTTGCTCAAAATTTTTTGTTCAACGTTTTCGTATTGTGCATTCCATAATCACCTTCCATTTTCCTAATTTCTGTGTTGTTAAAAGAAAGTTATGGTGCCATTTCTTATTTTATATTCAACTATACATTGACTTAATTATACAGGGTATTCCACCAAGAACACCATCGATAGATTATCGGAAAACTGTACATGGGAAAAATTTGAAAATTTGGTAGTAAACTAACTTTATTGACAGGTCCAAAATTTTGGAAGTTTTTTTATTATTCGTTTAAGAGGCTTTTGGTAATGGTTTCTGTCTTTGTGGGTATCTTGCTGCAAATGTAACTCATGTTCTTGATAAAACTTTATTACATTGTCCATAAATAAGAAATAAATTTATGTAATCTTCGTTTGTATAATTTAAGCGTCCCAGCATGGAAGTATTGAAAACTTTTTAACAGTTTGACATATTCTTGACAGATGATTGTTTTTCTAACGCGATCATGTAGCCAACTAATAACCATTCATATTAAAAGAAATACAACAACATTTATTTTAGCAAAAAAAAGTTAAATTGCTCAATATTTCGAAAACTATGAATTTTTAATAGACAACCTTGTATCAAATTCAGCCTTATTTTTTGATGCTAAATAAGATAAAATTATAAAAACAGAGTGCTTGCATTTTAAAAAAATGACTTTTGATGTGTTTAGAATTTAATTCTAATCGTTTTTATCACAATATTAATTTATTATAAAATATCTGACATAACCCACTAAAATAGGTCCCCTGGTATCAGGAAACCCATTTCAATTAAATAATAATGGCATTAGTATAGGGGGAAAATTTTATAATTTCGTTTAGGCCTGAAAAACGTCATTTTTGACATAAAATTTAAAACAAGTTCAAAACAGTTAGAGCTTAGGTATATGACATTATACACAAAATGTATTGTAGAATGTTGTGCAAGAAATCCAAAAATGGATAATATATAAAATTGCAACACCTAGAAGTTGTTGGACGATATTTTAATGAAATTTGCATAAAACGTCTATTTTCATTAAACAAAGTGATGATTGAAATTTAAAGACAAAAGAACAAAAGCTTAAAAAGTTTTTTCAATAATGAGTTGCTACGCCACTATTTGTAATGCACTCATCTAGACGGCTTGGCATGCTATCAATCATGTGATCTATAGCTGCTGTGGTATATCATCCCAAGCTTCTTGAATCCGTTGCTGAAGATCGTGTAAATTATCTGGAGAGTGCGATAAGTACACGTCGCCTACCAATCATATCCCATACATGTTCAATTGGCGACCAAATCAGGCGACCTAGCAGGCCATGGGAGGACGACGATGTTAGATTCTTCCAAAAACCGTGTTGTAGACCTTGTCGTATGAGGCGCGCTTTATCCTT